>OX101790.1:14268706-14283922 GCA_944452715.1 Ophion slaviceki
AAGAAAAAAAAATTTCGCCGACTTTGAGCGTATAACGTAAGCCCACCTCTGGCACGGCCATAGAGTACCTAAAATTTTAAACGCGTTTTTCTCGAAACAGCTTTTTTCCAATTGGCGTGACAAATAACTTCAACAATATTCACTCGATTTACTTCAAATTTAAAAGTTATGTTCGTAATTGCATTTCGCAGAGAAGTACGTACGGAATTCCCGATCAATCGAAAACTTTTCATTTTATGACCAGTTTTATACGAAATTTTACACTGAAAATTCATTCAAATACCTACAACTCAATTCAAATACCTACAATTTTTGAAAAAAAAAAAAACAATATTTTTTAAATCTGTACGTACTTCTCTAGGTATTCTAATGTAGATTGACGAGAATTTTTGTTTTTTGTTCTAGGTAAACAATTGTGGATGCTAAATGTCACGCCGCGGCGCGCCTAAAAAAATGATCACGAAAGAAAATACAAGGAGTCGGCCATTTTGCACATCGAAAAAAAAAATATATATATTTTTTAACAGCTTGATGTTCATACTACATAGATGTGTAATTAATTTTATGAGTGAATCACTTTTTCATACGAAAAAATGATTAAATTCGCACATGATTTTATACCCGTTACTGTGGCCTAACCCCTTACATAAGCTTTCCGTGCTCCCCGTTGCCTTTTTCGCGCATCACCACACTATCCACCCTCCTCACGATCCTACAGAAGCTGCACACAGGTCTGTGACATACTTCCTCTTTCTTCAACGGGGTTACATTCGGACCACGATTAGAGAGACTATCGGTGCTTTTTCTATTGTCTGTATTATTTCGATATCAATAAGTTGCAATATCGGAATACCGATATTTCGATATTTTCCGATTTTTATGTGAATCGTGATTAAAAAGATTCCATGTCACCTGATAACACGACAAAATATCACGGACAAAATATCACCGACAAAATATCACACGACAAAACAAACCCACTCTCGCGTGGGGAGAATAATGGGATTGTGATATTTTATAGTATGGTCGTGATGTTTTGTCGTGGTGATATTTTGTCGTGTGATATTGTCACATGCTACCGATTAAAAACGTTAGAAGTTTGGAAGTGAAGATGGACGTTGTAGAAATAATAGGTATAACTAAGTGACACCAAAGTATAAATTGAATATCAAAGTCTTTTATTGAGATCTTCATTCATTGTACATCTCTAAACATACTTTGCTATGTTCTTTAATACAGTAAACCCAACATAAAATAAATAATCAAAACAAACGGTAGGCACTTTTATGCAAATCAAATAAGTAGTAAACAAGCAAAATTAAGGGGTTACGTGGGACTCGAAGCCAAAAAATCATATTATCTCTATTTAAAATAAATATAATATAAAAAGTGTTTTATTAAAAATGTTAAGCATTTAAAAGAGCAACATTTCAGCAATGTTTTTAAAAAAATTCATCCAAAAATTTGGGCAATTCAGGCAGTGTGACCTGGCTTCCAGAGACCCCTAAAAAGTGTCCTTGTGGTGGTCAGGATAACTCATGATAGCTTTATCTGAAATTTAAAAAACCAAATCTTTTCCGTTAGTTTATAATTATAGCTCGTGATTGAACGAAGGATTTTTTTTTAAATTGAATTTTGAATTTTTGCAGAGTTGTATGCAAAATAGTTCAATTTTGGTACAATTTACACTACGTATAGCCTTGTAAAATTAATTGTAATCGAAAAAAAACTTTCATTCAATACTAGTCAATGCAATTTTGAAGAAGTGAGCAAAATTTCAATAAGATCGATGCATTAGTTTTTGAGAAATCGTTTTTACCGACTTCAAAAATAGTGTTTTGAGAAAAATGTGATTACCTGCGTCGCTCCCGGCCGGTCTTTCCCAACAGGGGGAATTCCCAAAGGCACTCTCTCCTAGACTTTTACTCCGATTGACTTAAACTTTCGGGAGAATATTCTAGACATATTGTACTATTAGATAATAACATGTTTTTAAATAGCTTTTTTTTTATTTTCAAACCCACGTAACCCCTTAAGGCCTTAAGCCACAGTAACGGGTATAAAATCACGTGCGAATTTAACAATTTTTTTTCTTATGAAAAAGTGATTCACTCATAAAATTAATTACACATCTATTTAGTATGAATATCAAGCTGTTAGAAAAAAATATATATATATATTTTTGTCGATGTACAAAATGGCCGACTACTAATATTTTCTTTTGTTATCGTTTTTAAGGCGCTCCGCAGTGTGAAATTTAGCATCCACAATTGTTGACCTAGAACATAAAACATAAATTCTTGTCAATCTACATTAGAATACTTAGAGAAGTACGTACGGAATTTAAAAAATATTGTTTATTCAAAAGTTGTGGGTATTTGAGCTTAAGAAATGAATTTTCAGTGAAAAATTTCGTTATAATTGCTCATAAAATGAAAAGTTTTCGATTAATCAACAATTCCGTACGTACTTCTCTGCGAAATGCAATTAGAAACATAACTTTTAAGTTTGAAGTAAATAGAGTGAAAATTGCTAAAGTTATTTGTCACGCCAATTGGAAAAAAGGTGTTTTGAGAAGTTTCGAGTAGTCGGCCATTTTCTAAATCGAAAAAAAAATATAAATTTTTTAACAGCTTGATATTTATACTAAATAGATGTCATTAATTGCATGAGTGAATCACTTTTTCATACGAAAAAAAAATGTTAAATTCGCACATGATTTTATACCCGTTACTGTGGCCTAAGGCCTTAAAGGTAGGACGTTTTATACAAGTCAACATAATAGTAGCTACCAGCATGCAAACAAATGGCATAGCTTGTGGCGGGCAGGCAACAACATGGTCACTTTCATTAACGAGATTGCGATTGTTGAAACAATGACCGCAAAAACAGAGAGGATCTGAAGTTCCGTCTTTCCGAGACGATCTTACCTCATTGCAGGTATAAGCCGTGGAAGAAAAGGCCCTTTCTGATTCCACACCCGTGGATAAATAAGTTGGCACTTCAGAAATATTAAATGTAGGTAATCATATTTTAAGGCTGTAAACGTAATTTAAATGGAAATAATAAAAATTATGATATTTAAATTTTTTCAACTCTGATATCGAAAAATCGGTAATATTCGAGTCGAATGTCGGATTTCCGATCCGATATTCCGGTTTTTCGATACAATCGAAAACTGGTATCCATGCTCTAGCTACGATACCACAGAGCGTGGATAAGGCATGCGTGTGTTGTTCCGCGACTATTGCGTTGTGCCAGTTGCAAGTGGAAAATCAGTAATAGTCAGCCTTTTCGATGCCCCATTGACGGAGCTTTCTCTCTTTCAACGTTAGACCGGACCGTTAGTGGGCATTGTGCACTGAGGAAAAAGTTTATTTATAGTTAAGAAATACATTTAGTTGGCACTTTTATAAAAATATTCATAAACTGTTACAAAATTTGTTGGTCGTTAAGAAATATTCGTGTTCTCATGACAACATTTTATAGCCATAGTATTTCTTTGAAACAAATGATTTGATAACATGTATTTCTCAACTCAGTAGATGTTTATGGTCATCGAATAACGAGTTGGAATTGTGATATGTTAATACAGTTCAAAGGAGTAGAGATTTGGTCAAAATGAATATATTTAGATTTGGGACCGTTAACGTATAGTTACCGCGATTATCCTGTGTTCAATGCAAATGAACATGTCACACCACATAACTGATCTTCATTCAAAATGACTATCTCAATCTGAACGCAAATAAGGATTTATAAACTATTAATGCATCTGTTTTTAAGATACAGATTCTTACACAATAGTTCTTTGAAATAAGGCCTACAATTATTACAAAATGTGTATTTGGTAATAATTGAACAACGATAAATCGTTGTTCAACGATTTGTCCTGTATAAATAACAAGGCACAATTCTCATTTTCTATGAGAGTTGTTCCTTGTACACTTGCCCACTACTGCACATTCATCTGCCGACAATCAATGAATGACACTTCAAATATTCATTTGGTAACTAGGTCCACGAATCTTGATTTGTGCGAATATAAAATATCGTTCACTCAACTATCCTTTACATCTGGGACAACTTTTCCATTCATCTCATTGAATGAACGCCTCAGTTATAGGAAACAAGTATTTACAGTATATCAATACGAAGCATTGGGTTAGACGAACTATATATCTATTGGCTATTAAGAATAGGTATGTTCCATTAATGTGCCCATTTCTTAACTATTACCAAATCTCTATTTGTGACAATTCAGAGACTCAAATGAATGATTCATTAACCGTAAGAAGTATTCATTTCGCCATATCCAACTTGACCATTTGTTAATAGTTAACAAATCCTGGTACATAGAAATATGTTATCTTCGCAGTGTATAACAAGTGGGATAAATGAATTACCGATGAGAGTCAAGGAGCACCCTGTATAAAAAACACCGCAGGGTAGAGTGTTCGAAGGGGGTTGCGCGAGTTACATTGTATGCGATGGGCGGTGGGGAACGCGTGACTCGAAAGGAATGAGGAGAAAGGACAGCACAGGCTCTGCTGACTCGTACCTTTCTTTTGTAGAGCGGGCGAGACAGAGAGAGAGACAGAGAGACAGAGAGACAGAGAGACAGAGAGACAGAGAGAGACAGAGAGAGAGAGAGAGACAGAGAGAGAGAGACAGAGAGAGAGAGAGACAGAGAGAGAGAGACAGAGAGAGAGAGACAGAGAGAGAGAGACAGAGAGAGAGAGAGACAGAGAGAGAGAGAGACAGAGAGAGAGAGAGAGACAGAGAGACAGAGAGACAGAGAGAGACAGAGAGACAGAGAGACAGAGAGACAGAGAGACAGAGAGACAGAGAGACAGAGAGACAGAGACAGAGAGACAGAGAGACAGAGAGACAGAGAGACAGAGAGACAGAGAGACAGAGAGACAGAGAGACAGAGAGACAGAGAGACAGAGAGACAGAGAGACAGAGAGAGAGAGAGAGAGAGAGAGAGAGAGAGAGAGAGAGAGAGAGCAAAATGGCACTTTATACGTGTGTGCGTGGAACAAAACGGAGCCGTACAAGAGATGCTCGAGAAAGCTCGTCGAGCGAGAGCGAGCACCCGATCGCACACTCGACCATTCCGCAGGGGGATCGTATTTTAAGAAATTGTAGGAAGCGCGAGTCCGGCGAACGGGACGAAAGCTGCGTGTGGCTGCTACTAGTATCTCTCTCTCTGTATCTATCTATCTATCTATCCCTATCTCTCTCTCTCCCTCCCGCTTCTCTCTCTTTCTCTCTTCTCGCTTCCCGCTGCTGTCTCTTCGCGGATCTTTCTTCGTCGCGTTTCACACCGCAGTCTCTCGTACAGAAATTGTGCGTGCTCCACGGGCGAGAGAAGCGCGTCTCGCGTGCGTACTCGCCGGTTGCGTGTGCGTCGCTCGCGCGACGCGCCAGTGCGACTTGCGATTGCGGTCGGGACTTACCACCCTCAAGCCCGCGCGCGGAACATCATCGCTGTTCCATGATACCACGTGAAACTAATATACGAGTAGAATCAGTACGTTATCTGCCGCATATCTCTCTCTCTCTCTCCGCCCATCACGCTCTCTTTGTTTCCATATCGTAGTGTCAATAAAAATAAGAATCGTCATACGAGTGAGATCGAGGCTACAAAACGTTTTTTTTCGTGATCTTTTTCCAGGTGTGTCCCGGGGAATCTTTTCACAAGTGCGCCACTAGATCGGACGACTTTTTTGCCTGGTTTATATATATATATATATATATGTGTGTGTGTGTGTGTGTGTGTGTGTGTGTGTGTGTGTGTGTGTGTGTGTGTGTGTGTGTGTGTGTGTGTGTGTGTGTGTGTGTGTGTGTGTGTGTGTGTGTGTGTGTGTGTGTGTGTGTGTGTGTGTGTGTGTGTGTGTGTGTGTGTGTGTGTGTGTGTGTGTGTGTGTGTGTGTGTGTGTGTGTGTGTGTGTGTGTGTGTGTGTGTGTGTGTGTGTGTGTGTGTGTGTGTGTGTGTGTATAAATATATAAATATATATATATGTGTATATATATACATCAGCAAAGAATAGCAAAAAGTCCCAAGTGTTTACGCAACGAGAAATAATCAAAGAAAGTGAACGTTCCGATTGATCGTAATCAAAAGTGCGAGTGTGTAAACGCGTGTGCGGGCGCGTCTTTGTACGCCGATCTGGTAAGTGCTGCGACAACGTGAACAGTGAAATATTCGCGCGATCTTCCCAAGTTTATCTTCCGATAGTTTGCGTTTTTCAAATTATCATTATTATTATCGAATTCTCCGTGATAATTTCGAGAATCGCGTTCAGCGACAGGCGGAAGAAATTCTGTTGGTATTGACGTCGTTGAGTGTTACGGGACAATATCGGGCGCCCGAATTCCGTCGAGGAAGATACCGCGTGTCGAGGAATATTGTTCAGTGTCGGCGATCAACGTGTAATTCGTGAGTGTTGCCCGATAGGAGCTTACTCGCTGGCATAGAAGTTAGCCGCGGGCGCATCGAGGAATCCAAGTATACGCGGGATATCATACACGTGACGAAGCGAAAGGCGAAGAGTAGTGGAGAAGCCAGACGAAGCGAGACGGAGCGAGACGTACACACAGCCGATGTGAACAGCCGAAACAAGACAAACGATAAATATGCGAAGAGAGGCATCGTCGAGGCGATACTTCGTTTCGTGGGCAATAGCAGTGTATTACGCGCGAACGAGGGCCCTCCGATGATGGAGTCGTCTGCCAATGACGAGCCAACTTCTGTCACTACTTGGCAAGGTCCCGCAGCGCCCAACGACTCGGTACTCGTAACAACTGCGGGAATAGTTGAGGACGCTACCGCTACGAGCAGCACCCTCGTTGGTCACGTGTCACGTGGAGCCTTGCGGTGGTTCGGGCATTGCCACGGAAGCAGATCGCAGTGTCGCGGCGATTGCGCCATCTCGAGGATAAAGAGACTTGCGGTTGTTTAAAGTTCTGATTTTTTGACGTGGCGAGATGAAACGAGAGTCACGAGAAAGAAGCTGGAAGACTCGAGAGAGAAGTTATCGAGAGATTCATGCCGCGGCACATTTTGGAATGTCACCAGCGTGTTCGTCTTCCAAGGAGTATCGCAAAGAGGAGATTCATCGAGATTAAACGAAGATCCGGGCGTAATATCCGGCAAGACCATTGAGTTTCCGCGGGTGTGAATAACGGGTAGAGCGTGAATATTTCCAGTTGAGGGCCGATCATCGAGCTCATCGGGGGTGGGTTTTGCTCGCCGGGACGAAAGAGGCCCCACGGATTTTCCCGGTCGGTCTAGCCAGTCATAGTCCGTGGGTGTCGGGGGGGTTGTTGGGTCCACCACGGGGGCGGGGGTGGGTGCGCCCCTGCTTGTCTTCGTCGTCGCTCTCCTGGGGCTGCTGGGTCACTGTATTGCCGGGGCGGCGACGGCAACCGAAAACACGTCGCCTCTATCGTCGTTGTTGCTGTCGCCGGGACGGTTCGCTTCGTCGCCGTCGCCGTCGCGTTATTACGACGATAAAAACAACGAGGCGATCGAAACGAGCGCGACGAGGGTAATCATCGGCGAAGCTCGTTACAACGGGCCTCGCCGCTACGGCAGAACGATCCTTTTGCGCTCTTTTTTCCGCAACGTGGAAGACTTGAGGGATCCGTTTAGGGGCCGATCGCGACAACTGGGGGAAGCGCCAATTTTCACGGTCGAGGAGGCACAGGAGCGGAAGGAGGAGGACGCCTCAGGGCTTGCTTCGTTAACGAGAACGAGGTGGATTATCGGTGATCCGTTGGTGATCGTATGGTGGTCCTCGCCCGCGTCGCCTCGTTATACGGAAATCGGAAATACTCGGGGACAAGGTCGGCCGTCGAGACGCGACGCGAACGTGACGGAAAGCCCACGGCGCCGATTGCGTCATTCGCGAGTAAGAGGACGACGAAGACGAAAGAGCACCGATTGGGACAGCGATAAGGCGAGTAAGCGGGAGGACAGCAAACACCGTCGAAACGGCATTGCCGATTCGTTTGGACGGGAATCGCCGATCTCCGTACGGGGACACTCCGCGAGTATCCCGACGAGTTACGACGATCCGAGGGACGTCGCAAACGAGCCGAATGAATCGACCGGGGTCACCTTCGATGCCGATCGTACAAGCGGCCTTGCGCTGTCAACGAACAAAGTGGCTGACGTCGAGGACCGAGGAGGAGAGAAGAAGACGAGGTGCAGCGAACGTGGAACATTTCCAAAACCATCAGGGACGAGGGAGGAGCGGCGAAACTATAGGGACGATAAGCGGAACGGCCCGAGAATTCGGCAAAAAGACATTGATGCTTACGGACCTACGGCTGCGACAGCCGATTTCGCGGGTAAGGTGGCGACGACGCGGCCGATGAACGATCACAGTAACGATTGTCCCGGTGGAATTATCAATAACGGTAGTAATCGTAATCGTAAACGTCAGAGAAAGTACATAGGTGAGAAGTTTAGCGAGGCCGATTACGATGATCGTACGTCGATCGCGATCATACACACCGAGGAGGAAGAAATCACGGCAGCTTCTACGGTAATTGCGTCGAGTTCGAGTGATCGAGATAACGCAGGACTTTACGGGAAGAATGAGAGTGTATTGGAGAGGAGGAAAAGTAGTCAAATCGCCGTGCCGATGACAGCGCGTTCTTATAGCCAAGTCGTGGCGACTGGAGTGCCGGGACGTTCGAGAAAATGGCCGGATGTATCGGCCGCTGGTAACAGCACGAGAAAACTTACGGAGTCGTTGGAGAGGCGGAGATCCGGCGATAAAAGCGGCGAGAACGGCGTCAAGGTCACCGCTGAGAGACAAAACGGCACCGTGACGAAAACGAAGGGTGTAACGACGACGACAACGACAACAACCGCTAGGACTACAACGGAAGAAACGCAGTCTTCGACACAGTTGCCACCACCGACTCAAGATACCTCTATGGAAGCACGTGAGTCTTGACTCGTTTACACTTATTTGACTATTTCGATTCGTCATGTCTTCTTTACACGAATGCTTCCTGCCACGCGGGCGAGATAAAAGATTTCTCAATTTCTAACCGAGCGTCTTTCACGCAGCCAACGTCACGTATTCCCGCGTAGAAATTTTGATAAGGGTCCGATTCAGGATGTTTTTAGATTGTCTGACTGCCCTGAAAGGCACTTATAAGGCAACCCGACAGTGCCCTGCTAGAAAGTGTAACGTTTAACCACATATGATCTTTATCTGGTTGCCTGATCAGGCCGTAATCAGGTTGCCCGATTAGGTTTTTGTGATGTACCCTGATCAGGTAATTATAATATTGCACGATCAGATCCATATAATATTGCCTTACGTAGCCAGTACACAAACATGCTCGTACATTGTATGTATTGTATATGCACACTCTACAGTATATGTATGCAAAGCCTAGAATGTATTTGTCAATATATACCCGACTAGAAATTTTGCTACGGGGCAGACTAGGGCCGTATCCGGTATGCCGTATTCCGTACCACGGCACTTTACAGACCGCCGTATCAGGGCTTTAACGGGCGTGAAACGCTTTCTGTATTCGGTTCTGATGCGGATACCGGTTACGAACCTGATCAGTATACCTTTGCAGGCTCTGATCCAGCTGCCGCATCTATGCCTGAAATGACAAAAACAATCCAAAAATTATGAACAAAAAAATTCTGTTAGTATGTTTTGTTTTCATGTACCTTATTTATGTTCTTGCCTATATGATAATTGAATTAAAACGTATCCTGCCTCGTTAAAGTTTTTACCTACCCTCGGGATTGAACTTATGCCTTCTTATTCTAGAGCTGAGCACGCTACCTATTTGGCCATCCTAACACTTGTGTAAACTTTCGTATTTTCTTTTCTATCTTTATCAGTCTAATTCTATTCTAAAGAATGCAATAATTTTGTGTATGATGTTGAAGACCTCATCATTGCAATGTAAGAATAATTATATTTTTACTGCCGATTTTGTTGGCCCCTTTAGGGCCTTTGCACACAGCATATTTTCTACGCGCAGACCACGCGATGCAAACGCGATACACACTTGATCTATATGCGTTTTTCAGTCCAAAAAGCGGGTGGATCATGTGTGTATCGCTTTTGTATCGCGTCGTCTGCACGTAGAAAATAGGCCTTGAGCAAATGCCCTTAGGCTGTAAAAACAACTCGCATGTAATTTCGACAAAATAGTAAATTCACTTTTATTCTTATATATATACACACACACACACACACACACTAATCAGGCATTTTAAGTTCTGCCATTAAGAATAGTTCGAATTATGTATTATTAAATAATATCGCTTCAGTTCGTTTGTATATAAACAATTAGTCCATGTTTATTATCTGCTCGCAGAGATTATTCGAATTCACGCGGTTTATATCGCAGACGTCAATGAAACCAAACCTCAAAATCTTGATTCGCCAACTACGGCTGCACTGATCCGGCCGACATCCGGCACAAAGCAGGCGTGCCGTAACACGGTGTCCATGGACGTCATATTACGGCGTTCGGGGGATTTCCGGCACTGATCAGACGTGCCGTACTACAGTATTACGGACCGCAACTTGATAGCGGCCTGATCAGTCTTCAGGCTACCGGATCAAAATTTCTAGTCGGGTACTTTATAAAATACAGTGATGGAAAAATTTATAGTTAGGGAAATTAAGAATAGTATGCGGATAATTATAAATGATATCCCGTTTAGAAACACGGATCAGTTTTAGGCGAAAATATATGCTGGTTCGAATTATTCTTCTCGTTTGGGGTGCAGACAAACACCTTGTAAATTAGTTCGTGTTTTTCGACATGATCATTGTGAAAAATAAAACTTTATAATAACAATAGAATATATATGCAATACCTATAGATGTACATTTGTAGTTTACGCATTAATAGCGTAATAAATATCATATATACTTTTAGGTTATACATACCTTATTCCCACGACGATAACACACGAGGAACCCTGTTTCCTCACAGTCCAAACACCTTTTTTACGCAACATCTAAAATCGTCAACACTTGAAAGATGATTTGCTGCCGAATGATAATTTTGATGTGGGATATAGGAGGTTATGTGCGTTGATGGAATGCTGAGGCAGATCTCAATAGGGCCTATATAGAACGCGCAGATAGGGCATGCCGTAACACGGTTCCCATGGAAGCCGTCTTACAGCGGCTACAGGCTATCCTACCTTGGCCCAATCACGCAATACTAAAATAGCCCTAGAAAGGCTTGGCCTAATATGGGCCTATTGAGGCTTGGCCTAATAAGGCCCTATTGAGGCTTGTCTTAGGCCTTATAGGGCCTTATGAGGTGAAGCCTCAATAGAACCATATTAATCCTTACTAGGGCCATTTTAGTATTGCCTGATAGGGCCACAGTAGGATAGCCTGTAGCCGCTGTAAGACGGCTTCCATGGAAACCGTGTTATGGCATGCCCTATATAGGGCCTAATAAGGCAAGGCTCAATAGGGCCTTATTAGGCCAAGCCTCAATAGGACCACATTAGGCCAAGCCTTACTAAGGCCATTTTTGTATTGCCTGATAGGGCCACAGATACCCAGTAGCCTCTGTAAGACAGCTCCCGTGGAAACCGTGTTACGGCATGCCCTAACTGTTTTTTGTACCCGGATCAGTGGAACCGTAGTATGGGAGTAAGAAAGCACCCTCAGGTCGAAGTAACCGGAGGCGAAATTTTCAGCATATTGTGCCCCTCCAGATCCTCACAATGGTAGGAGATAAAGGTAGTAAAGTAGCTTCGTATTCAATATAAAATGAGCTCCTACTTAACGCCTAGAATGGGAACAAACTTCCCTTTTCTCCACTTGCAGGCGCGAAGGAGGACGTTGATTGGCACACGTATACGCGCACACGCATACACTCTATTACGCATATAGAGATACATATGCCTGAATACGCGCATGCACAGACACACGTATATACCCGCACACATACATGCCTAAGCATACACCAACACACGTATACTAGTACACATACGTATGCATGCATGCCTGCTATAGGGATCCGCGTCTACGAGGGGGGCACCAAAAAAACGGGAATTTCGTCATAACTTCTTTATTTCTCAATATTTCTACACCAAATTTTGATCACCTTCAAAGTATTCGCCATTGACCACAACGCACTTCTCCAAACGATTCTTCCATTGTTCAAAACAGTTTTTAAATTCACTCATCGGGATGTCCTTTAAGCCTTCCAGTGATTTTTGTTTCACCTCCTCCACAGTGGCAAAACGCTTTCCTTTCATATTCCTTTTGAGTCTGGGGAACAAAAAGAAGTCACAGGGGGCTAGACCCGGTGAGTATGGGGGGTGGACAATCGGTGTCATGGCGGTGCAAACAATAGTTTCCGCGGCCGATTTCCCCAACAGGAAACAAAATTTCACAGCCGCGCGTTGTTCTCGACAATCTGCCATTACGTTTTCGCCGAAATGTAAACAGTTGTTTTACTAAAAAAAATCTTACAGCCGAACCGATGCTCTCACAGCGACACAACTTTGCACACTGACGCAGGTGGCGTAACACTAACGGACATGTGGTCAAAGAATAGGTTCCCCCACTCTCCCTCCCCACCACAGCGTAATTCCCGGAACTTATGGGTCCCCCCTCGTACATGCATACGTGAGGGCAATTCCTGTCGAAAATATTGTAACTGTTTCCTCAAGATCCATTTCTTCCACTTTGGAGAGTTGCTGCAGCTGCAGGGGCAAGTTTGAAGCGAATGCGAAAGGTTTGCTGGGTGGAGATAATGGGAAGGCCATTGGAAAAGTAGAACTCTACGGCGAACGCATGGTCCTACCTAGTCCAACGCATGACGGTTACTGAAAACTATCAGACCCGCCCTTTCAAGTACCGCAATTCCCACCCTCGTGTCGTCACAACAGCTAAATTCGCGATAGGTCCAAGCGCAATCAAAAGCGGAGCTGCAACGACTTCAGCTAGGTTAGGTAGGAGTATAAGGGCCTATGCAGGAGATAAGCAGCAAAGGAAGAGCATGTGGCGGCCCATAGTAGGACTTTTAGCAGTAAACAGAATCAAGTGAGGCTAACATAGGATTAAAGGCCTTTAAAATAGGCTGAAAATTTCGACTCCGGAAGGTAGCCTTTTTACTCTCACACTACGGCTCCATTGATCCGGTGGACATGCTGTACCGATCAGGCGTGCCTTACTAGGGTATTCCCAACTGCATCATGATAGCAGCCTGGTCAGTGTTCAGGCTGCTGGATCAAATTTTTTACTCGGGTTGTTGTTTACATGGTGTTCTATTCTTAGCTCATCTATTGTCCACAATTGCTTTAGCACGGCACGTTTTTTCACAATTGCATTAGCCCCAGAGTTTCATCTCTCGTTGCACAATCGGCCACTCTCCGTTTCGCCCTGTCGTGCGGAACTCTGCGCTGTCACTGGAAGTTGAAAAAGAAAGAAAGGGGACAAAGATTCCTCGTTATGGTCCGTCTCGTTTTGTCTTTCAGCGGTGTTCGGGGCCCCGCGTTCGGGCAGCAGGACCCTCGTCGCGAGCCCATCAGCCGAGCCCAGGCTAATTTTAACTATTCGACAAGGCACAAAGTGTCCGACCGTCACCTTCTCTTCCTTCAATCCTTCCTAACGTCCTCGTTGCTCACCTCGCTCGTCCCACACCAGTCCCTACTTTGCGTATCCACCTTACCACACTTGATTTCCGTTCCAAATGGCTTTTGCGTCCTTCTCCGAGGTGCAAGGACGAGACTGCGACGCGGTCGGGGTCGCATCTCGCGTCAACTCGTTGAAAAGAGAGAAAAAAAAGGAACAGTCAGGAACTCACAGTAGGATTAAAAAGGCGAGGAAAAGTTACGGCCGTAAAAACGGCATCCTCGGCATTCGACGTTGTCGCAATGACAGCATCTCTCCAGTCCGTATCTCGACGATGCGAAGGATCCATAAATTGCTGCTTCCTCTTTTACACTTTTGGCCATGATTTTCATATTTTGGCTGCGTTCGCATCCATACGAAAAACGCTTACCAAACAAGAGACAAACGAGGTCTGGCAACTCGGTGGAGACTACGAATTAGGAAGCTCTCGATCGAAGGGGGGGTTAGGGTACTATTCGGAAGTTCCCAGCGAATTCCTACACGTGTCAAGCTTTGCTTCAGTATAGAGTGGTAGGGAAGAAGGCGTGGTTAACGCGCTTAACCCCTGATCTTTGGGGAGGTTATATCTGTCGGAATGTGTTACCGAAGGATGACCCAGCCAGGGTCTGTATAAGCACATCGGGGCGCGCGAGCGCATCAGACTGTAAGAGTAAGTGGAAAGCCATGCTGTAAGCACATCAGATGGAGAACGGACGCTGGAATTTCGCGAATCTTTTCATCTCGTGCAGCCATCCCTACCCGTCAATCTCCCGGCTTTGCGTTTCCATGCCGGTGCACCAACTTTTACCAAGATTTCATCGTCCTTGAACTCATTGAAGCTGTCATTTTCTCAAGGGATGGAAGAAAAAAGAAATTGGGAGTAAGATAGATTTTCCGTCCGCTCGACCGATGACCATCTTTTTTGGGCTCTTTCGGAGGATCTCGTGGGTCCAGACACATAGGGAGCTTCGCCCGCTTCGTCACTCCGCGTATGATTCAGCCAGCTATTTTTTTCGCACACCGCGCTCTCGTCGACCGGCGCACGAGCTTGCTCGATGCCAGAGCCAGCAGCATATTCTCTATATAAGACGAACGAATGGAAAGCGCACATATTCGCAGACTGGAGGCCTCATCAACCGCACCATGTATAAAAAACGTAGTGCCCTCCGGAGACTTATGTGCACACGCGTATTTTCCTCTCGCGACACCTACAAGACAATGTACGCCACATACCATAACCCTCTATCTCTCGCTCTCTCTACACGGGAATTTCGTTCTCCGGCGAAAAATCGCGCTTGAAATGCATCGTTTGAATATTAAGGCCTTAGGCCACAGTAACGGGTATAAAATCATGTGCGAATTTAACAAATTTTTTTCGTATAAAAAAGTGATTCACTCATAAAATTAATTACACATCTATTTGGTATGAATATCAAGCTGTTACATTTTTTTTTCGATGTTCAAAATGGCCGACTACTAATATTTTCTTTTGTTATCTTTTTTTTGGCGCTCAGCGGCGTGCTATTTAGCATCCACGACGACCTGGAACAAAAAACAAAATTCTCGT
>OX101790.1:14284122-14404284 GCA_944452715.1 Ophion slaviceki
GGAGAGAAAGAGGGTGAGAGAGAGATAGAGCGAGAGAGAGTGAGATGGTGCGGAGGCCAAGCGTCGTAAATAATACTTGTATATATGTATGCTCTTTGTAGGTGCATATATGTAGGTGTGTGTCTGTGTGTGCGTGTGTGCGCGCGCGCGCGCGCGCGCGCGTGTGTGTGTGTGTGTGTGACACTTGCGTGTGTTCTAGGTGCATTGAAATAATTTATGATCTAAAGCCCTATGATGCTTGCTGCTCGCACCGAGCCTGAGATAGAACGCAAGAGCATGGAAGAAATGAACATATCCACTGTACGTACTCATACACAGACCCGAATATGTATAAACAGCATCTACACACTTGTAGGCTGCATACTGTGACGTGTCCGCACTATTCTCTCCCCCACTTATTCGCTCCGGTACCATCCATATGGGGCCTCACACTCCTCTCTACCTCGGCGCATTAAAACCGGGGTGAATTAACGCGTTATGCCTACTTGTAACAGTCGAAAACAGCTCGTTTTTAGGTTTTTTTTTCTGCAACATCGTGATGATAGATTTCTACAAAAATCTGGTATGCGAAGAAGTATCAACTGAAGAACACGCTGAAATTTTTTTGTGTGAGAATATTTAATTATAATCGTTTTACAGCCGATGTCCAAGAAGGACCTATCGATAACGTCTTTTGCGGCGAGCAATGCGTTTCTGGAGCAAGTAGTCTAATTTTTAAAAATTAAACAGATTTCGTTAGTATTTTAGTTAATCCTGCACTGAGAGAAATGTATGGTGTTCGCAACCATATTTTAAGTATATTTTTTGTTTCCCTGAGGGGACAATAATATTTTTTAGCCATAGTTACTGCCAAAAGTATAGTACTGCTTAGTGATATTTTAGCAGTTGCATGAAATATGCAAATATGGTAATGGCAAACACCAGTCTTACAACCATACGTTTATTTTTCAATGCTATATGATATAGTAGGTTTTTATAAAATTGATATTTCCTGATACTATAACAAATGTACTTCCCCAAGATTCTGATAGTGAACTGAAATATATATACATTGATTAAAAAATGTTGCTTGTGATTTACGACGATGTTTATAGTGATTTGTACAATATTATTTATAAGATACGACTTGCTATATGCGAATTTGGCGTGTTATTTAAGTGTTGGTACAAGACATCAACGCCCGTCTACTAAATGCATCGAATATTTCATAAATCCAAAATAAAATAAAAAACGCAACTGACAGTTCTACCTCGATGATTTTTTTTTGTAATTCGTCATTCTCTGATCTCCTGTAATGATTTATTTCGAAGAAAATACTTCGCCGCATCGGGATCGAACCTAGAACCTAATTGCCTACCTTCTGCAAAGTTAAAGTTTTTCGGGATGAATTATTATTTTTTTAACATTTTGGCAATTTTAAAACAAAAGTATACTTTATAAAATTTTGCTAAAGTTCATAGTTTTTGAGTAATACATTTTTGAAAATGTTACACTTCATTGATGTATAAGGGTCATTCCATGTCAAATCGACAAATTTTTTACCTGACCCCCTTTGATTTCGCTGAAAATTTTCTATCTTTTTCTACCCCCCGAAAGTTATTTTTCAGAATTTTTTCAAATTTTTTTTCCCGACTCAAAAAAAGTTATGAATTTTTGAAAAAAACCGCTCTTTTATTTTTAAATTGCCAGAACTTTTTCAAAAATTGACCGTTTGGGAACTTTTTTTTTTCAAAATTTTTGTTTTTAAATGTAGTTTTCGAAAAAAATATGAAAAAATTTTCAGAATCCCAGATATATGAAATATTTTAGTTTTTTTGAAAAAACCGTAATTTTCTCAAAGTCCGACCGTTTTTTTTATTTTTTTATTTTGCTCTAAAAATACTTCAACTAATTCTGCAATGATCCCCGTTAATCAAAAGATGTGACGACAATCGCTTCTAATTTTTTTTCTTGATTATAAAAAAAATTTTGTTGAATTTTTGCTGATTTTATATAACTTTGTTATGAAATTTTTTTTATTTCCTCGTGAAACCTCAAAAGTTGAAAAATAAAATTTTATTGGAGAATTTCAAGTGATTATCGTCCAAGAAATTGTTATTTAAAAAAAAAAATAATTTTTTTCTCTCATTGACGTTATTTTGTCATGTTTCAGTACCAAAATGACGTTAAGTTGTCATATTTCAGTACCAAAAAAAAACGTCCATAAGAGTAAAAAATAACGTCAATGAGAGAAAAAATTTTTTTTTTTTTTTAAATAACAATTTCTTGGACGATAATCACTTGAAATTCTCCAATAAAATTTTATTTTTTAACTTTTGAGGTTTCACGAGGAAATAAAAAAAATTTCATAACAAAGTTATATAAAATCAGCAAAAATTCAACAAAAATTTTTTTATAATCAAGAAAAAAAATTAGAAGCGATTGTCGTCACATCTTTTGATTAACGGGGATCATTGCAGAATTAGTTGAAGAATTTTTAGAGCAAAATTAAAAAAAAAAAAAAACGGTCGGACTTTGAGAAAATTACGGTTTTTTCAAAAAAACTAAAATATTTCATATATCTGGGATTCTGAAAATTTTTTCATATTTTTTTTCGAAAACTACATTTAAAAACAAAAATTTTGAAAAAAAAAAGTTCCCAAACGGTCAATTTTTGAAAAAGTTCTGGCAATTTAAAAATAAAAGAGCGGTTTTTTTCAAAAATTCATAACTTTTTTTGAGTCGGGAAAAAAAATTTGAAAAAATTCTGAAAAATAACTTTCGGGGGGTAGAAAAAGATAGAAAATTTTCAGCGAAATCAAAGGGGGTCAGGTAAAAAATTTGTCGATTTGACATGGAATGACCCATAAAAATACTAATTAAAAAATTACTTACATCGAATCATCAAATCCTGGCCCATACAATAGGGCTTCTACCGATGTGGAAGCTTCAAAAATATCAATTTGTTGTTGTCTTTGGAGCATGGTGCCTTCCCGGGTATTATCGTTTGCGCGTTTGTCAGCCGCCACCTGCCATCAGGACCCGACGCCCCTTCACTAATTGTGGGATATCCCGGAAACTATTCATCGGATTGACTAAACCTTTTCAGGGAATATTTTCGAAACATCATACTTCAAGAAAATATAAAAAAATCAATATTTCGAAAATTCTGACTGCCTCTCACCTCTTAAATCTATTAAGCTGCCGTTGCTCGAACTGCAAATGATTTACGTCTTCGCTATAAGTAAACTTTACTATAATTTTTTTCGAATAGTCACTTTTCATAAGGTTTTCTCACAAGATATACTCGAAAAACGTCAATGTTAACCTTATGAATTGTACAAACTTGAAAAGAATAGTAGAAGTTTGACTTAACAAAGCCTAACGTACAGTATACAACAATAGTATTTGTACGCCGATTTTCTTAAAGCACTGGCTTAACCATATCTATATTGTCAAGCCTTTCACAATAGTGAACAATCATTTCGGGGATAATAGATAGTCAAACACGCCACCAAATCGCATGTTTAGATATACTTTTCGCTTATAGTCGTGTTAACCATATTACGATTGCGGTGTCAATAAACTGTAACGAATTGTACTATCCCCTCTTATACCATGGGCGTTTGTTGTAAATACCATGGACTTTTCTCTTATTGTATGATCAATCGAATGAATTTCCGAAATATCGAATGTAAAAACATGGCCCGTGTTCAAAGTGTCTTGTTTTTTTCAAAGGGCATTTTTCGTTCTTCATATCGGAAAATAAATGCTTTGTCAAATTCTATATTTTTACATCTAGAAAGAAGCCCTAATATTTTCAGAAAGATCGATGGAGTGGTTTTTGGGATATTAGGCTCACCGACTTTGAAAACGTATTTTCGAAAAAAAAGCGAAGTTTAGAACGACCCTCCGAACGTTCCGACGGGTGTTAAAATAACAGCCTCTTATCTGTCAATTTTGAACCGATCGCCTTGAAGTCACCTCAGAGATCATTTAGTAGATGATATACTGTCAAAATACATAGATTTTGAAAAAAGTGATTTTTCGACTTCCACAACTAGGCCACATATCACAATTGTGATACGGGACGACCCCTCATGTCCCGTATCACAATTTTTCATAGTGAAAATAAAAATACTCACAATAGCTAAATCGTTCATAACACCTTTGGTAATGCTTAGATCAATTAATATCTGTCAAATTTCGGCGATAGATGTCGACGTCAAAGTTTGTGTCGTTGGATTGCAGCGAAAGTTTTTTTTTCCCCAAATTCCTTTGGCAGATTTGAGCTACGGAGATCCTGCAAACATTTTTGCGGATCCATATAAAGCACTCTACAGCCTGAATCCGCGGAACATAATTTCGGATAATAACTAAAATAATAAATTAAGGTTTTTCGGAAGAAAAACGGGAAATCAAACTGACAATTTTTAACGATTTTAATTTTTTTCTTTCGAATGTTTAAAATACATAGAATTTAATCTCATAAAGAAGTATTTTTATTTTGGTACCCATTAGAATGAAAGTTTATGATGATTTTCATAAATACTTACAATCGACATTGGTTATTGAGCACTCGGTTGATCGTTATCGACTTTACTAGTGAGTTCATGTTTTAAGCAGTTGGCAACGCTACATAACCTCACTTTCGAAGAATTCAAACATCACCTCCCAACGACTCGACAAATATCAAAACATGGCACAATTACGTGTAAGTGGTCGTTTTATTTACAGAAAATTGATCTGCGTTTGTTTACGCAGATAAATAATAAGAGATTGATTGGGCAGTTTTTTAAGTTTCATCTTCAGGTAAATATACAGAACGACAACAGAAAGAAATTTTAAAATTTTCTAAATAAAAATGTTTACAGTCGTTCCATATATGTATATTTGTATACGTAATAATCAATAAAAAAAATTATGATCCACAGTCAACATATTTTTATTCATTTTTCATCCTTCGTTTGATTATTACTTTTATTCTATTCTTATTGTATTTAGCATGATCTGCAGCGTAGGCATTCAGCGACATTCATATCGCATTCTGCGTGAATTGCCTCCTCGGAATTTCCGGCAGGACAACTCTATTCTTTATTTCTCTATTCTTAAACATCTCTCTTCTTAAATATCTCTATTCTGGAGCAGGTTTAATCGAAACATCTGTATTCCACAATATCTCACTTCTTAAACATTTCTCTGCCGAAACATCTCTATTCGTAAACATCTCTATGCCACAATAATTCACTTCCGAAATATCACTACTCTTAAATATCTCTATTCCACAATATTTCGTATCCGAAACATCTGTATTCTTAAATATCTCTATTCTTCAAAATCTCATGTGACATCCATAACATCTGTATTCCGACAATTTCATCTCACAATATCTCTCTTCCGAAACATCTCTATTCTTAAATATCTCTATTCTTTAAAATCTAATATGTGACATCCATAACATCTGTATTCTCCGACAATTTAATCTCACAATATCTCTCTTCAATAACATCTCTATTCCACGGCCTCTGCGTTGCACTTGTTTCATTCATGGCCAAATCAATAAATGCACCATATTACGTGCCGTGGAATAGAGATGTTACGGAAGAGAAATATTGTGAGATGAAATTGTCGAAGAATACAGATGTTATGGATGTCACATATGGGATTTTAAAGAATAGAGATATTTAAGAATAGAGATGTTTCGGAAGAGAGATATTGTGAGATGAAATTGTCGGAATACAAATGTTATGGATGTCACATGAGATTTCGAAGAATAGAGATATTTGAGAATACAGATGTTTCGGATACGAAATATTGTGGAATAGAGATATTTAAGAGTAGTGATATTTCGGAAGTGAATTATTGTGGAATAGAGATGTTTACGAATAAAGATGTTTCGGCAGAGAAATGTTTAAGAAGTGAGATATTGTGGAATACAGATGTTTCGATTAATCCTGCTCCAGAATAGAGATATTTAAGAAGAGAGATGTTTAAGAATAGAGAAATAAAGAATAGAGTTGTTGTCCTGCCGGAATTTCCTCTAGCAATCACAGCTGACGCTCCGATCACCGTTTAGAGAGAGACAGATGCTGCATAGCAACATTTAATAAATTATCGTGAAAAAATTACACGGTGGATCACCTACAATTTTTGCAGGTGAATTCCATAGTAATCGAAGATTCGAATAAGAAGTTTTGTTTGTTGGGTCAAACGACTAAATTTTACGTAAAGTTATCATTTCCGACAAAATTTTCGGAGGTTACGTTTGAGTGCGTGTATTTTAGGCCAACTTTCAACGTTCATACGAGGGTGGGGTGAAAAGTTTCCGGCCTGACCAAGAGATGGTGCCACTAGGTCTAGTTTTGGAGCGGCGTCCTACAGTACGATTCCTACCGAGCTTGTATGTACAGTTTCAGCCCAATCGCTACGTTAGTTTGCGTTTGAGAGCACATTGCGCGCGACGCTTCCGTTGTTTTCGTAAAAATGGAAAAATTGGAAAAACGTGCTGTCATCAAATACTTCCATTTGAAAGGTTTTACACCAAAACAAATAAAAGAAGAGATGGATTCAGCACTAGGAGACTCCTCCCCATCATATTCAACTATTAATCAGTGGGTTTCTGAATTTAAAATTGGTCGTGTGAGCACCTCTGACGAGCTTCGCTCAGGACGGCCCGTTGAAGTCACAACTTCAGAGATGATTGAGAAAATCCATAAAATAGTGTTGGAAGACCGCAGGTTGAAAGTGCATGAGATCGCTGAGACCTGTAGGATGTCAGCTGAACATGTGCGAAATATTTTGCACAACCATTTGAACATGGAAAAGCTGTGTGCAAGGTGGGTGCCGCGTTTGCTAACGCTCGACCAATCGAGCGTTTGCTAACGCTCGACGCTACCGACAATTTGGCGCTGTATAGACGTAATCCAAACGAATTTTTGCGTCGATTCATAACTGTTGATGAGACATGAGTCACTAACTACACTCCTGAAAGTAAAGAACAATCAAAACAGTGGGTTGGAAAAGGGGAACCAACCCCAAAGAAGGCAAAAACAATTTTATCGGCAAACAAGGTTATGGCTACTGTTTTTTGGGATGCGAGAGTTATGAGAAATGTATCAGTGTTGATGGAGATTATGTTGAAAAATAAAGCAAAAAAAATTTTTTAAATATCGTTTTTCTTGGTCAGGCCGGAAACTTTTCACCCCACCCTCGTATCTCGGAAATGGTACGGTGGAGTGGCTCAACATTTTTTATTTCCACGTGGTTAAGGACATGCTAACTCTTTCTCACATTAAATAGGAGGTCAAACGTTAGTCGATTTTTTTATTGTTTCTTCAGAACCGCCTTAAAGTGAATTTTTGTTGCACTCTAATAATGCAAGCTTCAACTCCATATAGATGTTCCTGATAAAAGATTTGAAGGATTCGACGCGAAATAAGCGTACGAGAACTCACTTTGAAAGTACTTTCATATTGTAGTATACATTTTGCGCAGATAATGATTGCGATAAAAAAACGGAGCTAGAATGGACCATACAAATATTGGCATAGTAAAAAAAAAAGATTTCAGTTCATGAAGTACATCGAGGAAGTTCAACATTCTCAGCTATCATAGAATTGAGGATTCCGCTTTGGGGAACGCTGTCAACCAATTTGATCGTACGATCAATCGATTAACGGTTTTTTTTCTACCGGTATATAAATGCATAAAGTATCGTGACGTGGTTAAAAATGGAAGCATATATATATTTATAGATACGGAGTTGGAGCGATTAAATGAACGTTATGTTAATACGAGTTGAGAATATCGCCGTGGAGTATCGCGAAGGGTTGACTGCCGATGACATAGTGGATAACTACATTTGCAAAGGTCGCAAAAAACGGTCGTTGAACAGGAGACGAAATGTTCGTGCGTCGGCGAGGTCGGAGAACTGTGTTCTCGTTGCAGGCAAAAGTGAGAGCAAGCATGTAAGCACCAGGACGCGCCGTGTACGTATAACAAACCACACGTACATGCTCGTACAGAGAGTTCCAAATATTGAAGAACTGCTGAGAATGAAATTACCCGAACGAGGTATCGTTATTATTATTATTTTATTTCTAATGTTCTTTCGTAGTTTCGTTTTAATACCTTTAGGCAAGGAAAATCTGCTGATTTTCATATATATATACATATATATACATATATATATATTTTTTCCAAAGTAAAGATTTCTTCACTATTTTTTAAACTTACTATGTTTAGTATATTTTGTTACTACTTTTGGATGTTACATGGTTTTTCCAACCCGCCTTGGTCACCGTCGGTAAATTTTATCCAGACCTAACTCTGGGTATACATATCTATGGGTCCTAGTTTCAATTAAAGGTCGGCCTTCCAGGAGGCGAAGGTTTGAAGTGCCACTATTTTTTTCCTAGACGTAACATGTTTGACAAATATCCTGTTTCAATTTTACTTGAAAATATCGAAAATTCAGAAATTTATGATTTCTCAAGTGAAAAGGTGTATTTTTGACGAATTGTCCTATTCACGATTTTTTAAACCTGTTGTCATTTGAATTTTGACATACCGACTTTTCAAATATATTCTAGAATGTTCAAAGTATTTTCTGGTATTTTTTTAAATCCCGATCGGACTGATAGTCTTCAGACAGCAACCATTTGGAACTTGGCCGGGTGAATTTTACCCAGTGTGACCACTATGTTATTCTACCGAAGTGTGACCACGGAGGGTTAAATTCATCTTTAAAAATGACGGAGGTATGGCACGGTCTTTTAAACGGGTTGCGGCGGATGTCGTCAGACGGCGCGACACGTAGTGTCACCGGCTTGTTTGTGGATATTTTCGCGTACAAATTTCACGGAATGTTCTTGAAATGACACTTAACAATGTACAAAAGATTTCAATAAATTTACTCTATCCATACCTATAGATGAAAAAAATTAGCAAAAAAGTGTTTTTTTTTTCATGCTGAAATCCCTACCCTTCCCTTAATCTCAAAAAAAAACTAACGAAGATTTTTCTTTCACTGACTCTCATACGCAGGATATGAACCAACAAAAAGTGAGAAATGTCGAAAATCGATGGTACGCTTCGAAACAAAAAAATTGAATTTTCCGAAAAAAATAACTACATTTCGCGATGAAAAAATAAATTTTTTTAATTTCCAAAAACATTTAGCGTCATGTTTTAATAAGGTTAACAGAATTAATATCAAATTTCATCAGAATTGGTTGATACGTTTTTTAACTCTACGTCGCGCCTGTTTTGAAAATGCAGTTTAGAAGACCGTGCCACTCCTCCGCCATTTTTAAAGATTAATACAAAAAATACCACCTAACAACCACAAGTAGTGATAAAACATACCCTAAGTCTAAGAAAGGTGAAGAAATCTTTCTTTTTGAAAAAAAAAAAAATCATGACAATCAGCGGATTTTTTCCTTGTCTAAACGTATCTTCCCCCTTAGGTTGACATCCACCCCTGTCGCTGCATTACTTCCGGTTCTGGAGAGACCCCCTGGAGTATTGCCCACAGCTGCTCTATTTTCCAATGAGAGGCTGTATCGCATATTAGCACGAGGGCACAGGGAAACTGGGGAAACCCTGTGCTGATACAGGCGGCTATATTTTACTGTGTTCCAGATGTGTTGCCATCAGGAACTCAGTATATCCACCTCCCGCTTGGTAGTCGACCTGCAAACTAATACGCGGTTACTCATCCAAGTATTGGCCCAGGCTAACACTGCTTATCATGGGAGGTCCCCGAAGCCACGTACCGCCCGGGCGTCTACTACTGGCGGTTAGTCTCGCTATTATTATTTCCTCTCGTTTTGACCTTGAGTGACAGTAAAAGCAAGTTCTACATAGGATAAATACAAGTCGTAGTGAACATTCCATCAATTCGAAGATTCCTTACGCATACAGGCTATTATCATAAGGATCCAATTGGATTTCCATACTCGTCACCACTTCTTGATAAGGATCCAAGGGGCCATCGCATTGGATCCCCATACTAAACGTCAAGCTTGTAGATTGGATTCTAATCAGGATTCTCCATTGGAACCGAATGCACGAATCCAATTTGACCGACTGCTCGTCCACTACTGTCAGTTAGTCTCGTTATTATTATTTCCTTTTATGTTTATCTTGAGTGACAGTAAAATTGACTCGTACATCGGATAAATACGAGTCGTGGTTGAACTTCGATCATTTCGAAGATTCTTTACCCGTGCAGGCCACTATTGTAAGGATCCAATTGGATTCCCATACTTGTCACCACTTTTTTATACGGTTCCAATGTACCATCGCATTGGATCCCTATACCAAAACGTCACGCTTGTAGATTGGATTCTAATCAGGATTCTCCATTGGAAGCGAATGCACGAATGCAATTGACCGACTGCTCGTCCATTACTGTCGGTTAGCCTCGTTACTATTATTCCCTTTCATTACGATCTCAGTAAAGGATCCATTTGGATTCCCAGACTTGTCGCCACTTCCTCATAGGGATCCAATGGGCTTGATCCCTATACTTAAACGTCACGCTTATACATTGGATTCTAATCGGTATTCCCCATTGGAATTGAATGCACGAATACAATTTGTATCCTAAATGATTCCTACATTATCGAACAGAATCCGAAACGATTCTTGATGGATCCTATCGAATTCTGTACCTTGAATTTTCTAAACAAAATGTATAAATCCACTGTAATTATAGTTTGTTATTTATTTTTACTGCAATTTGTCACAATATCGGCACATACATATACGCTCACGGAGCGTGCAGGTTATATTTTAACACGGCGTATTTTTTTCACGTAGATTTTCACATATTTTCGATTCGGACGTGGTGAGAATCCGCAAACGGCATTCATCGGAGAACAATGCAGAATCCAATTGTGTCCCAACGAGGACTCTATACAGATGTGGGTGCCTCTTGGGAATCCCCGACAAATTTGTGCATGGGATCACCAAATTATATTTTCTTATGGAGAATCCAACAAATTCCGATTGATAATATCATATGAATAAATCTCAAACGACGTCAATCGGGAAATAGTGCGGAATCCACTTGGACTCCAATGTGAACTCCCTACATGCGGCTTACCTATTCAAATCCCTATAGGGATGTGGTAGGATCTGGGGAGTCCCCAACAAATTTTTGCACGGGTACGTGTAAATTGAATATTGCTCGGACAGTGTTTTAACGTATACACTTTTGGACCGTTGCTCAAAGTCGGCCCATCCTTTCTCATTCGAACGAAAAAAAAATGGATTCTCTGCATCAAGGGGGCGAGAAACCTTTACGCGAGAAAAAAATTGCTGATTTTCATGGTTTTTTTTAAAGGAAAGTTTTCTTCACCACTTTTGAGACTTAGGGGATGTTTTATTACTGCTTTCGGCTGTTATTTGGTATTTTTTATTTTGATTAATCTTAAAAAATGGCAGAGGTAGAGGGTCTAAATGGGTTGCGGCGGATGTTGTCGGACGGCGTGACACGTAGCATCGATGGGATTGATCTAAACAAAGCCAACGATAATGTTTATTTCATTTGCACTCAGACGCAGAATATGAACGAAGAAAAAGTGAGAAATTTTGAAATTCGATAAAATGGTAAGCTTTGAATGAAAAAGATAGATTTTTTCGCAAAAAATTGCTACATTTTGCAACAAAAAAATACTTTTTCTATTTTTAAAAACATTTAGGGTCATGGTCTAGACAATAAGTGACAATCAGTGCAGTTTAGAAGACCGTGCCACTTTTAAAGATTAATAAAAAAAATACGATGTAACAGCCAAGAGTAGTAATAAAACATACCCTAAGTCTCCAAACTGGTGCAGAAATATTTCCTTTAAAAAAATCATAAAAATTAGTAAATTTTATTCTTGCCTAAAAAATCTGCCCCCTTCATCGATTTTCAAAATTATCGAATTGTTTTTTGGCAGAGCATGAGAAATGGCAAACAAAAGAAGGGAAAGTGACAGTTTTGACAGTTGAGATGAAATGCGATCAGTAGATGACGAAGTTTTGAATGACCATGTAGACATTCGCGTTTGTATAATAAGTACCGGGTCTAAAAAGCAATGCTCCGAGCGCAATTGGTCCCCCATACAGATCACGAGAGGTGAACGTACTCGTAAGATTCGAGCGACATTGTGTTCGTGTTTGGAAATGTCAATGACGAAGTGAAGGAAGAAGAAGGAGAGCCGGGTGAACTATATTAAACGGAAAAAAAGAGGACACATGTCGAGGAACGTTACCGCGCGTTACTCCCACGCGTACGGGTACTGAAAAGAACGAACGACGAAAAAAAAGGGTAGCGAAGGCTACGTAAGCATAGTCTGCACGTAGAATGAAATTTGTATTCCTCAACCTCGCCGTCAGCCCCAAATTTCTTTCTTGTATTTCATCATATCGCACTCGTCAAGTATCAGCTAAACAAGAAAATAGCGAATTTTCCGGTGGAAGGGAAAAAATCCTCCGAGCAAGAACTTTCACGTAGGTAGGGTAGGCTGGGGTCAATTGGAACGTTTTTGAGAAAATCGGTTAGTGTGACTTCATTTTATACTAGCTTCAATTATAGCTAGATTGTCTGGCTATATGATAGCATTATTGATTTTGCTTCTTATATTCCCTTAAGGCGGGATATACATTTAGACAGGAAAAAAATAAGCAATATTGAGGGATTTTTTAAACTAAGAAATAGTTATTCTACAATTATCAAACGTTAGGTATACTTTAATAGTATATTTAAGTACACAAAACAATTTTTTAAAATTAATTCATCATCAAAATGACGAAGTTGTGGCAGAATGTTACAGCAAGGTCGCCGCGGGAGTTGCGAGTCGGCGTGCAGTCTAGCTTCCCGTAGACTTTGATTTGCAAAAAAGTTCAAATATTTGTTTAGTTAGAACATGTATAGTTTCTGTGTGACGGCAGTTAAAATGAAGAAAATGCAAATTTAGGAAAATTGCACGCATTTACAACAAGGCAATCAACATTTCACGCAACATTTCTGTGAAATGTGAATTAAAAAGGTAGTTTTTTTTTCAATTTTTTAAAAACAATTCTCGTCAAGTAGAAGGTACCAATATTTCTACTAAGTTTCAACTCAATCGGTTTGATAGTTTTTGAGTAATCCTGCACGCCAATTTCGACAATGCAGTTTTCAGAAAAACGCGTTTGAAGTTCACGCCCACTCCGAATCCGAGCGGTGAGGCACAGCGTTGAC
This sequence comes from Ophion slaviceki, assembly GCA_944452715.1. Classification (NCBI taxonomy): domain Eukaryota; kingdom Metazoa; phylum Arthropoda; class Insecta; order Hymenoptera; family Ichneumonidae; genus Ophion; species Ophion slaviceki. The sequence goes on from OX101790.1 coordinate 14,297,336, forward strand.
GGGCTGTAATGATTGAAGTTTTTCGAATTTCGCTTTGAAACTTTGGGAAAACATTCTACATATATAGTTCTATCTTTTAAAGAATAAAAAAAAGAAATCGATTTTTTGATCGTTGTAAATGTATATCCCGCCTTAACGTAGGTAGAAGCTATTGAGAAACCCTCGGAAAACGTTTCATTTTACCCTGTGTCAGGGTCCCAGGTACTGTTAATGATGTGTATGAAGTGAAAAAGTATGTTTGTTGTGAATAAAATATCATTATAATCAAAATAATCAGTTTTATTGCTTTTCATTCCAGTTTGAGTATCACGGAAGGTATATTAAGGTTCTTTAATATTATTCTTCTTTTCGGACGATTTCATGCCATCTAAAAATTAAAACAACATTTGGAATACTTGCTTGCGTATAAAATGTTTGTTCAGGGTCAATAGAAACACGTTTCAATTGACCCCTAACCGTTTGTTTCAACTGCCCCCATACCCCCGCTTCAAATAATTTATCAAACAGCAAAAAACCTAAATGTTGCAGGTAGGTACTGATCACAATAAACTCAACTAGGATATTCGTAGTAATGATGATTGTCAAATATGCTGAAGAAGGAATAATAGTTTTGGAGCAATACGCAAGATACTAATAGTCAAAGAACTTACTTTTCATGTCGAAAAAGCGATCCACCTACATAAAAATGTTCGACGGGCTCGGGGGGCGACGCGCACTTAGCGACAGGTTCCGATATGCAATGCAGTCCCTTCTCTCCTCGGTGCCTCGCTGCTGTCACTAACCTCTTCGAGTTATTCAACTTGATTAATTTGACCCATATTTCTATCGACCCCAGCCTACCCTATTGATGTTTGCTCACCGACTTGTAGCACTAAATGTGATTGAATTGAAAATAGGAGCCGTGAAAAGCTCAGGTCCGAATGATGTCACGAAAGTGTCGTCAAGCTTTAGTTTTAAAGCGTGTTCTCCGAGATCCACCGATTTTGATTTAATCTAAAAAAAAAATTGTAGTCAATTAAAAATAAAAATGCAAACAAATTTCCTTTCTTAATATATTGTCCTACACCCCATAATTCCCAAGTGGAGCCTCTCCACTCGTCAAAGTTTTAACCAAAAATGGTAAAAATAAAATGTCCAAAAAAAATCGGAAAAAAATGATGACGCCTTTTTTTCTACAACGTGTCTTTTTTAGCTAACATGGCAATACTGGAGCGAAAAGAAATGGTACAAGACTTTCTAAAAAATTAAAATTTAGGTTTCGATATCCTTTATTATATTCAGTATGGAAAAAAACGGAGGAAAAATTATCCACAAACTTTGTACTCAATTTACGCCGGCCAAAAAATAGGCGAAAAATGGTCACGTTCAAAAGTGCGTACTAGAGCGGAAAAAAATCACAGAGAATTTTCAAAAAAGACAAATAACGGTAAATTTGTCCTTTTTAAAACGCCACTTGGAAAATTTAATTATCTTTATTTTTGAGTCCGCTACCTAACTTTGACTAGTGTACCCAAACTTTTGGCCGGTAGTGCATGTGTACGTGGGTGTTGAAATTGCATGGATTTACCATAAAATAAATAATGAAGATATGTGCGTCCTTGTGTCTACTTAAAAAGTTCATCCTCGTTTTTCAGTACTCAAACATTTATAGCCGCAGCCGTCATTTTAAATTGAATTTTCAAATTTTCAATTCTTCGTCAACGTCTCACGTTTGCAAGCATTCACGTGTATCTTGGTATCTTTAAATACCATTTGCAATCTTGTGTTGACACTGTTATTATGAAATAGACTCTACTATCTCTACTGTTGGCTTAGAATACACAAGAAGCAAGTGAAGAAAGATATTTAAGGCCGTGTATCACACGCTGCGAAATTTCGACGAGGTCACCACGGCATTGCAGAATTTGTAGTTTTTAGCTACGAGCCGCCGCAAACTACCGCCAAATATCGCAGTAACCGCCTCCTATGTGGCGACTTCGTACGCTTTAAGGATAACCGCATGACGGCGCGTCAGGTCCTCAACAACGTTGCCAACTTTATAAAATAAAAAATAAATATTATTATTATGATTATTCAAAAGGAAGTCACCAGCTACAGCTGACGCGTGAACGTGAGGTGTAACAAAAGAAAGTCATTTGAAAAACCAACCGATGATAAAATCGTCAAAAATAAAATCATTTTAATTGTTGGTTATAAATAAAATATAATTCATTTCAACGACTATATGCGAGTTTCTAACCCTGAACCCTAGGCCTACTAACACTACAGCAACAAGCAAAGGCCTAATAGGTGACGGTTGCTGCAAGTCCGAGTGCCACCAGTCGGAAAACTGATGCACCAGATTTTCAGGATTGTCGATCATAATTTGAGCTTCGTTTGTACATTTTTTCTAGTTTTGTGTAAAAAAAATTTAAACCCCAATTTCTCCCTCATTTTTCCACAGAATCTTTTGAAACAACCCTCAACATGTTTTGTTTTTCACTGTCAAGAGCCTACCCGATTAGAAATTGTGCCAGTCTGTCTGAGTTGCGACCTAGTAACTGGCTTGCACAATTGAGCGCCTACAAACTGAGCAATGGTTGGCTTGCTATGAGCTAGTAATATTGTGAATGTTTTGTTATCCAGCCCTAGTCTAGTCACTGCTTAGCCGTTCTTGGTCACAAATGACAAAGTGTGGTTATGTTACTACGTGTAGTTCCATCGAGCGATTGGCTCATAGCCGGCTAAGCAACTTGAGTTACAGATGGCGTTGCGAATGCAAAAATTCTCAAGTCGGTATCTCGCCATGACCTAGCCAGCTAACTACGGCTGTGCACCCTTCAGCTAGTCACTGCTCAGCCGATCTTGGTCACAAATGACAAAGTGTGGTTATGTTACTACGTGTAGTTCCATCGAGCGATTGGCTCATAGCCGGCTAAGCAACTTGAGTTACAGATGGCGTTGCGAATGCAAAAATTCTCAAGTCGGTATCTCGCAATGACCGAGCCAACTCTTGCCAACTGCAGCCGCACTAGCCGGAATAAATGATCGGACAAATACAATTTAAGGTTATGAAAAGAGTTTGTGGCTTCCGGATGGAGGCCGTGTTGAGGATCAGCGTTGTGCCGACGTTTCGCAAACGTTACAGTCTGCATCATCAGGGCTGAGAGCTCCGATACTGAAGCTCTCGTGTCTCAGGTATTCCTTATATAGTTGCAGTCATCGTTCCAGATCACTGCACCAGCCAATCAGATGTTTTAATTGATCAGCTGGTCAATTAAAAAACCGGGAGGACGGTGTGCCAAACCGTCCGTTTTTGGCACACCGTCCTCCCGGTTTTTTAATTGACCAGCTGATCAATTAAAACATCTGATTGGCTGGTGCAGTGATCTGGAACGATGACTGCAACTATATAAGGAATACCTGAGACACGAGAGCTTCAGTATCGGAGCTCTCAGCCCTGATGATGCAGACTGTAACGTTTGCGAAACGTCGGCACAACGCTGATCCTCAACACGGCCTCCATCCGGAAGCCACAAACTCTTTTCATTACATAAAGAGCCGTGAAAGCCTTAAAACTAAAAACAATTTAAGGTTATGTAATTCTATGCGATTATCGCTCTCAATGCGAACGCAATTGAGTCGTTGACCTGATAATGTTATTTACATTTGTTAATTCACCCATTTTTCAATAATCTAACATTGTGTAGTGTAACATATGTAGACGACACGAAAATTCAGAAACTAAATAAGTAGAACTGGCTTAGTGGACAACGTTACAACTCATCACCCATAGGTCCCGGGATCGAAACCACGTTACGGCGTAAGCGTATGTCTGAGATAATTTAAAATTGAACTATTAATATATTTACAGCACAAATATCACAACCCTAATTAATAAACAACGAAGAATATCGTAAAAGGGTCCAATGATGTAAATAATGTTCAAAAAAGTCACGAAAATATATATAGACATAGCTGCAAATATTTTTTTATGTAATCACCACCTAATTTTTTGTCCCCAGTTATTATTTGAAAAAACTAGTTCATGGTTAGGCCAGGAATATTATACAGCCGTGAGATATTTGTTTCTATCTGGTCACCATCTAATTTTTTGTGTTCAATCACTAGAGGACCAAAGCGTTACGAGGCTGGGTAGTCAATAGCTAAGACGGCTAGCTAGTGGCGATTCGAAACACAACTTTATTAGCTTGTGGCTCGGCGGTGATGAGTTACGATTTCCACTCGGGTAACTATCTTGAAATGTGCATGAATTTGGTGCAGCAGTTAGTAATTCACATTTCACTCTATGGTAACTACAAATCAAAAGGTTTTTTTTTCTAATGTTAATAAAAAAATGTCGATCGTCAGACGTTTTTTTGCAATAATATCGGATGTACACAACAATTTTCATCTCAAATGATCATTTGGTCGACATTAGGGTTCATCATTTATGGTGTTGAAGTTTGCATTATTGGAACGCATCGAAAACTGATTTTATTAGACTGCTGAAGCCTTTTTTGGCGGATTTGGGCTACAATAATCACTAAATCGTTTTTCAAGATCCTTATTAACAATCATAAATTGGCAAGAAAATATTTTCGATAATAATGATAATGAAAAAAAAGGATTTTCTTTGCATTACAACGATGCAAACTTCAACAGTGTCAAAATGTCGAGGTGGTCGGAACGTGTGATACATAGCGTTGAAGAATACGGGATGTTTTATTTTCAAATCATTACACAAGGCAACAAATAAAAATACTTGGTGCCGCAAAAATTTGTCTGATTTTTTGTAAAATGACTACTGGTGAAGACTTTACCAACACATTGGGGTGTTGAATAAGTTCTCGCTGTTTTTTCGTGAAAATTAATGCTTTATTGTACAAAATCGCACCTAATGATTTCAAACGTTTCGAAATTGTTGTGCAATCAACTCCCAATAATTCTGCAAATTCAGCTAGTGTCTGACATGAGTCTTTATGATAATCAATGCCTCCAATTCAACACATCAAAATCATTCTTTTTGAAGCGTCTAAACCAATATCTGCATGTTGTTTCCGACGGAGCATAGTCGCCGTAAATCTCAACAAGAATTCTGTGTGCTTCAGCAGCAGATTTTTTTAAATTGAGGAGTGTAGTAAAATTCCCCGCAAATACTCTTCCTTTGGCACAAAATTTGACGGGGTCGTCTAGTGTGAAGGCCGTTTTTAAATGTTTTTTTGGGGATTTTTTTTTAACAAACCATTAAAATAAAACAATTTATAAATTGTATATCATTTGTATTAACATTTAAACAAACTTTGTTAATTTTTTGAAGTCATTATATAAAATATAGTCGAAGAGACACCGCCCAACAGGAACACATATATAAAAAGAGGTGCTCCACTGCTGCCATGATTCCGGCCGTTCTGCTTATCTGAAATAAAAAAAACCAAACGAAATTTTAATCGTGAGACTTGAGACTACATGGACCTAAAATAAAGTTAGAATTCTAAAAAAATAATTTTTTTTACGCTTTAGAAAAAAAATTAATTTATCGATTTTTTGTTTGGGGTCTATATAGCTGATAAAAAGAAAACTGACGAAGCAATCTTAATTATTTTAGTTCAACTTGTAGTTATATGTATACTAAAGATGCTGTATAAATTTGAGCAGATTCAATCAAATAGTTTTTGAGATGCCATGGCAGCAATTTGAAAAAATCGTGTTTTGAGAAAAACGCGTTTGAAAGTTGTTTTATATAATTCATAATTAAAAAATTGTCTCCCCATCAATCTGCTATGCCTGGACCATAAAGTACACCTTCCTCTTCTTCAGAGAAGTCATGCAAGGCCGTTTTCTCTTCTCTTGATCTGACGCACTAGACGACCCCCTTAACATGTTTAACACTATGAAAAAAAAGTTGTTTGCACTTCGGCGAAATAAACTGAAACGAAGTGAATTTCAAGCTTGCTTATAGTACTTCTTTATAGTGGATGCGTTACCATCTTAAACTACACGCACGCAGTTCTGGTAACGTCGTCTGTTGGAAAACAGCGAGAACTTATTCATCGCCCTAATATATTTCAACTTACTATGCAGGGTTTTCAAATGAGTTTTGATTTCATAGTGAGTTTCGTTAGCAGTTCATTTAAGAAGTTTGCTCTTTTTAAAAATATTATTGGCTGTTATAAATGAATGAAGTGATATGTCGAAAGCAGCAAAACGAAAACGAGCTTGATCGAACTACCCTAATACATTTGGTTATAAATACGGAGAGTAAGTTATTCAAAAATTTAGAAAAACGATTACAGATTTCGTTAAAAGTGTTTTTTCCTGATTTCCGTATAGAAATAAATGGTCAAGATAAATTCGCAGAAAACCTTGAGTCCTTCAGTGAAGAGCAAAGATTTCCACCAAGAAATAAAAATCATGGAAAATAGGTATCAGGAAAGATGAAACACATACACATGATGGCTGCTTACGGTTGAAGTTTGGGGCATGACTGACTCGACGAGTCTCACTCAAGAAAATCAGCTTACTCAGGATAAAAATTCTTAATGGAGCTTAATTTGTTCAATAAAGTTAAGCTTTATTTGAAAATGATTCATTTCCGTGTTCTTACGTAGAATCTCAATATTAAGTGTTAAAAATATCAGTATAGAGATAGAATTTATAAAAAATATACAGTTTTGTGGCATTAATCGGCTATTGAGAGCTGTGTTGTATGTGCAGCCGCTCCTTAAGGGGGGGAGATACCTTTAGGCATGGAAAAAATGTCTGATTTTCATGATTTTTTTAAAGGAAAGATTTCTCCACCATTTTTGAGACTAAGGGCATATTTTATTACTACTTTTGACTATTACATGGTTTTTATTTTTATTAATCTTTAAAAATGGCGAAGGCTTGGCACGGTTTTCGAAACGGGTTGCGGCGGACGTTGTTGGACGGTGTGACACATAGCGTCGGCGAGATTAATCTGAAAAAAAAACAACCGATAATTTTGTTTCCATAACATTCATACGCAGAATATGAACCAAGAAAAAGTGACAAATGTTGAAAATCGATGAAATGGTACGCTTTGGAACAAAAAGATTGAGTTTCCGAGAAAAAAAAAGTGGCTACATTTTGCCTTTAAAAGATGACTTTTTTATTTCCAAGAACATTTAGGGTTGTGTTTTGGACAATAAGGTTCGAAAGATTTATACCAAATTTCATCAGAATCGGTCGATTAGTTTTTTAGCCATGCGGCACACCAGTTTTGAAAATTTCGTTCAGAATAACGTTCCATTTTTAAAGATCGATAAAAAAATACCTCGTAACAGCCAAAAGTAGTAATAAAACATACCCTAAGTCTAAAAAATGGTGAATAAAACTTTCCTTTAAAAAAAAATTATGAAAATCATCAAATTTTTTTCTTGCCTCGTATATCCCCCCTTAAATATTCGTTGCCCGGTCCTATAATCGGACAGCTATTCTGCAAGTCTCTCTCCGTTCTTGACACACAACGCAGACGTTCTTTCAAAACGCGTGACGACATACACGAGGTCAAAGTCTGCTTGCACCAGCGAGACAGTCAGACTTGTCTGGATTTTTTGACAACTGGGCGAGCAGCGCGGGCGGGTGGTGCGGGGGAGAATCGTGAGGCTGGCGAACCCAAAAAACAATCGAACCGAAAGTCTCCTTCTCGGCAACTCGATAATCGAAGTTGAGGGACCTCCCTGGTTCACAATTCACGAAATTTATGTGGCACGTCGAGTGCCACAGGAGACGAGACGCTCGCATGTAGTAACGACGCTCACGCGCGACGTCCGTTCTTCCATCCGCGTTTGGTTCGTTGGCCCGTCCATTGTTGAACCACCGCATAGTTGTCCGTCAGGCAAGAGAGAGCCACCGTGGTGGAACTTTGATCACCATCGACGCAACGCACATAAGTCATTCTCCAGACGAGTCAATGACACACTTTGTACAAATTTTGCTCGTTCTGTCGCTCATACTCATGGTAGACGAATCTCGGCTTGATTACTCATGGACGCTTATACTGCCGTGGGGTGGAAGAAAGCGGCGTCTACAAAAAAAAAATCGAAAATGCGGTTTTTGGTACTGTTGGATTCAGCACAAAATTTCTCATCGTTTTGTATAGTAAAACGGATTTTCGATTTTTTTGTAGATGCCGCTTTCTTCCATATGATGGCAGTAAAGTGGAAGTAGGTGCAAGATGAGTACGCATGTTGATGAGTCATGTTCAAATTAAGGCCTTATATACGCGATTTCGCTGATTTTCGAAGGTACTTTACTAGACGCGGTTAAAAAAAATGACGCAACATATAAAAATATTGACATTTTTTTTGCAGATCATTTATGCACACGGTTAAGTATATGTAAAAAAAATCAGAAATATTAACAAATGGCGGAGATATAACATAATAAAGCAATATATTTTTTTTGCGCGCGCGTTCATGGTGAAAGTTCTCGGCATCGATGTGAGTGTCTGAAAAAATTAACATATTTATAATTGCATAATGAATGTATCTTCAGTGTGAACCAACAATATTATTTTTTTAAATTGTTATAATAAAAATTCGCAAATTAAATTTTTTTTACTCTATTTTCTGTTGGTATTTTATTTTTTATATTGTTTTGTGTCATTGAAATTTTCGTTTCTGTGGATCACACGATAGATGATGACACTAAGAATATGTTGTAAAAGTTTCAAAGCGATCTGGCTCAAGAGATACCCGAGTAGAAATATTGTCAGGCTGGCCTGATATTTGATCTGCGCCTGATCAGCTTGTAGTACGAAGGCCTTACTTAAGTTTGCCTTAATTTGCCTGATCAAGCTGGTGTCAGGCGGTGGTCGAGCAACCGGACTTACGGCTTACTTCAATTCGCCTGACCCGGCTAGCTTCAGGCGATGTCAAGCAACTGGACTTACGGCTTACTTCAATTCGCCTGATCCAGCTAACTTCAAGCAATCATCATGTAACTGGACTTCTACAGTTTGGCGCTAAAAACGTGCCTAACCTCATCTTGTCAAATGATACACAGACACGAGAGAAGCACGAGACATATTATTAATCACTTTATACATTTTTTACATATAACGGGTACGTTGTGAATAAGATGGACAAACACAATCGGAAGAAGATTGGGCAACGACTGTGTCTGTGTGAATAGCGGGCTCTAAATAAGGGAAAAAACGAAGAAATAATACAGCAGCAGGTTAGTATAACAATTAATTTTTTTCAAAGACTTACAATTCTTAAATCTATAAATATAAATTGGATTAAGTCTGACTGTAAATTAATCATACGCCAAATTATATATGCATTGGTTGAAATATTTATTATGATACATTTGACAGATCCGGAACAGATCCTCTCAGCGAGGAACAACTCGAAATTCCTGAGGATTGGCATGTGTTGGCGCTACCACTATGTAAGTAGATTTATATTTGTTTCGTGTATCGCTTTTATTTTTCTTTACTTGGTCCTTCTCCTTTGTCAGAGGAGAAAAAGAGACAGCGTAGGCCAACCAAATAATGGTAAGCTGACAGCGTAGTTCAATCTGGTAAATGTTTTGCCATCGGTGCTGATTGGCCCGGACAGCGTAGGCTAACCGAATAATGATAAGTTAACTGCGCAGTTCAGTTAAGTGAAAGTAATGCCAATCGGTGCAAGTTAGCCCATAAGAAATGCACTTCGGATGGACATTACAATCACTGAACTGACTACGCTGTGAACTTACCATTATTTGGTTGGCCTTCGCTGTACGGGCCCGGACAGCGTAGGCTAACCGAATAATGACAAGTTGACTGCGTAGTTCAGTTAAGTGAAAGTAAGTTCATCGGTGCAAGTTAGCCCATAAGAAATGCACTTCGGATGGACATTACATTCACTGAACTGCACTACGCTGACAACTCACCGACCGCTCGCAGCTTTTGCAACAATTTTTTTTTCTTCTTTAAAGTAGATATGTGGATGGTGAGAAAAAAGAAAAAAAATAGAGCTCAAATTTGTGCCACCCTAATAAAATAATGTGCATACCTTATATAGATATATATATAGACATTGAATTCTAAGTGGGATACACATTTTCGTATTTTTCAGTGGCTGTCATTTCGAAATATAGGGAACACGGAATAGAAGTTCTTTCGAAGCAAATTGGACAAACTGTTGGAGCGGTATCAAGGCCTGATTAATTCAGCAAAAGACTGGGACAAGTTTCGAGCGTCGCGTAAAAAAACGAACAGAACGCCCAATGTAACTTTTCCTAGAAACGTCTAGTCATAAAAACGTTAAGCTCTGTTTACTTTATTCACGAAGTTTCTTAAGTTTTTGTTTAAAAAATATATTAGTTTATTTCGGGATGATTGGTGGAATATAATACAGTGATATATCTTAGTTTATTTCGAGTTTTTGTTCTATTACAAATACAAGAAAAATGATGTTTGTTTTCCACATAGATATATGTGAAAAATATATGTGATAAATTTGATATTAAGATTAAAAAATAAACGATCAGCGTTATTTATAAAGTGGTACCTTTTTCTCTTTTGTGTATGCGTTGTATTTTTTATTTCAGGAAAAAATCGGTCATCCTGAGCCGTGAAAAATCATATGATTTTTCATTTTGATCAAGCCGTGAAAAATTAAGCTCTTATCAGGCCTTAATTTTTCACGCTGATCAGGCCTTGATCTTTTACACTGACCAGGCCTTGATTTTTTACCTTGATCAGGCCTTGATAGTTTACCCTGATCAGGCCTTGATTTTTTACCCTGATCAGACGGAAGTCAGGGATTGTGTTTCAAAAATGATCAGGGCTTGATAAAAAATTCTGATCAAGGCTGGAAAAAGAAGTCAGGATGCCTGATCAGGTGTTTATTGTAGCTGGAGCAAGATTTCTACTCGGGTAGAACTTTCACAATGTTCAAAAAAGTGAATCGTGGAAGAACGGCTTTGAAGTTGGCGGTTAGGCGCGCCGCGCGGTATCTATTATAAATGCAATGTTACCTTATTTTTGGAATTTTTTCAATTCTGTAAAGCTTAAAATCTTCCTAATCGTTCAGGCCAATGGAATCAAAAATAATAAAAAAATAAAACATTTTGAAATTTTTCGCGTATATAAGGCCTTAAGGAGGCTGCTCAGGGTCTTTGCGTGGCAGGCAGCAAAAGGGGCCCGAGTGGAAAACGTAACTCATCATCGCCTACCCACAAGCTAGTAAAGTGACGTTTCGAATCGCCATTAGCTAGCCGTCTTAGCGATTGACTACCCAGCTTTGTAGCGCTTTGGTCCTCTAGTGACTGAATAGATTAAATTAAATCGTGACTAGATGGAAAGAAATATCCCACGGCTGTATTATATTTCTGACCTAGCAATGGCCTAGTTTTTTCAGATAGCGACTGGGAACAAAAAATTAGGTGGCGATTAGATAAAAATTTGCGGCTATATATTTATATTTTCGTGATTTTTTTTTGCACATTATTTACATCATTGGACCCTTTTACGATGTTCTTCGTTGTTCATTAATTAGGATTATGATATTTGCGCTGTAAATAGATTAATGGTTTAATTTTAAATTATCTCAGATAAACGCTTACGCCGTAACGTGGTTTCGATTCCGGGACCTCTGGGTGATCAGTTGTGACGTTGTCCACTGAGCCAGTTCTACTTGTTTAATTTCTGAATTTGCTTATCCTCTATATATGCTAGACTACACAATGTCAGATTATTGAAAAATAGGTGGATTAACAAATGCAAATAACATTATCGGATCAATGACTCAATTGCGTTCACATTGAGAGCGATAATCGCATAGAATTACATAACCTTAAATTGTATCTGCCCCATCATTTATTCCGGCTAGTGCGGCCGCAGTTGGCAAGTGTTGGCTAGGTCATCGCGAGATACCGACTTGACGATTTTATCCATTCGCAACGTCATCTGCAACTCAACTTGCTTAACTAACCATGAGCCAGTCGCTCGATGGAACTACACGTAGTAACATAACCACACTTTGTCATTTGTGACCAAGATCGGCTGGGCAGTGACCAGCCAAGGGGTGCACAGCCGTAGTTCGCTGGCTAGGTCATGGCGAGATACCTACTTGAGAATTTTTGCAGTCGCAACGCCATCTGTAACTCAAGTTAGCTAGCCAGCCATGAGTCATTCGATCGATGGAACTACACGTGGTCACATAACCTCACTTTGTCATTTGTGACCAAGATCATCTGGGTAGTGAGGGCTGGATAACAACGCATTCACAATATCACTAGCTCATAGCGAGCCAACCATTGGTCAGGTCGTATGAGCTCAATTGGGCCAGCCAGTTACTAGGTCGTAACTCACACAGGCTAGAACAATTTCTACTCGGGGGGACGCATATGCTTAAACACGGCCGCATGTAACGGCTGCCAACCCTAAATAATCGAATTTTCAGTTACGTGAAATAAATAAATTTCAGCTCATAAGTATGTGGAATGCATATAAATGACTGTTCGGAAATGTTATTAATGTTTTTTGTTTATTTACATCGCGAATCAGTTATTGACCAAGTTGAAATATGGCAAACGCGCAATTTATTTCTTTATTTACTCTTTATGAAACCTCGTAAAGAAATGTATAGCAAGGAAGCAATAGTTTGTGCGTTTCAAATTTTGGCACCTATTCAAAATGGTTGACTTGACAGCAGCATTGCCACGTGCCGTAGGGCGCTTTATCGTTTTACGCGAAACAGCTGAAATTTCCTGTTTTATTTCATGAATATCTCAATCACGAGATAGACAAAACGCTGTACTCTTCGTTGAAATGATTCATAAAAATCTCAAGAATTTTTTCCGCCTATTTCCATTCAATTCTTACTATTTTTATTATGTTGCGACAGTCATATTAGAGTTCTGATGACGCTTTTACTATGTCGCCCGTGTATAAGAGCCTAACTTCAATAATTAATTGCTCAACAATCACGCAGACTTGAAATTTTACACGGAGTCGTAACCGTTTACACCTGTTCGCAAATAACCTCAATAAATTTCAGCTAATTCTTAATATTGCGCGATAGCTGAGCAACCTCCTTAAACAATATATATGAATGGGTCAATTTTTTATATTTTTTAAACTGATTAACATTTATTAATATTTTTATTTCATAAACAAAAAATCAGTCTTTCTGATTGTCAACGTGAAATAAATATGTTTAATTGGACCTTCATTTTTCCCATTTTACCCCATATGCGGGGTAAGATGAGCCAGTAATGGGGGCATGATAGGAGAAAACTATTGGCATCCGCGCATATAAAAATGGTTTCATTCTGAATATCAGTATATGATCCACATTAGGCGACTCCAGAGGCCAAAAAGGGCATATTTTGATTTTTTTTCAGCGAAACCATAAAATAAATCGAAATTATGATAAAAATAGGGGTTTTATTATACACGTAATTGACTATACAAAATTATTTTTTCACAGCGATACATGTCAAAATGGCGACGGTGCAGCATTTTTCCGAAGACGCCTTTATTTCTGGAAGGTCAACGACGATACCAACACGTCTTATAGTTTTTGAGTCATGATGAGACACTAAAGTTTTTTCGATTATATATAAGAATAGCTATATATTCTTATATATAATAAGAGGAGTACTATACTACGTATAGTACGTAGGATTTTTTGATATACTGTTTTTCGTGAAAATGGCGCATTTCTAAAACAAAAAATATAAAATGCCATAAGAAAATCGTCAGCAAATTGTTTATAAAAAAGGAACTATGCGGTATGATAAAAACATCCTAAGTAGTGCCTTAGAAAATATAATTCTAAGTATACAGATAACATTTCAAGTGAATCGGTTGAAATTTGTTTGAGTTATGAGTCCGGCCAACTTGAAAAATGTAGTTTTGAGATAAATGCGTTTAAACTTAGTAGAAAGTTACGACATGAATAATGTTTCAATACCTTTAACCTGCGATGCCTGCACTAGAATTCGAAAATAGAGTACTTAGAGATTTTTCACACACATAATTTTTTTGGTATATAATTTTATAGGTACTAAGGTATTTTTTTTATAAAAATAAAAAAATGGATTTTTCGAAAATCTTAGAGCGGCCTAAGGGCTTAAGGGGCTATTCTACTGTGACGGCTAAAAAATAAGCTGTCTTTAACCTTTTTTAAAATCTGTTGCATGTATCGGTACAAACTTTTTTTTCGCTTAAAGCTATACTCTTACAGAATAAAAAACGATTTTTTTCTTGCATCAAAACGTATCTTTATTTAACAATTTATAATCGTGTAAAGGCACGAGAAAAAAGTATGTTGCTGGCTTGATGATTTCGGCTCTTCTGGTAAACGGAAACAAAAAATTCAAAAAGATTTTTAATGTGTACGAGTGTCGCTATCGCCCGAACTAGGGTTATTATTTTATATTGCAAAACAACAAAATAGCGTTGCTTTTTGCAAAAGTGTTCGAGAAACACGTTTTTTTCGTCACATTTCGAGCAAAAGTATAAGTTAAAATTAATATTTGTTAATAATCCTAGTTCGAGCGATAGCCATACATATGCTGAATATGCAGTAAAAAATTTAGCCCGATTGCTGAAGCCGATTTTCGAAAATCACCAACGCCAGGTTAAAAAAAGTCGATTTGAAAAAAAAACGCGTTTAAAGATTACTATACTATACTGTACAATACTAACCAGTAGAGCGTCATTTGACTCACATAGTGAAAAGAGAGACTACTACTATACAGCAAATGTACAGAAGTATACGTGTATATGTGTATACTCATGTCAGGTATACATTGAAAACAACTGCTCTCATTAGCTGCGAGGGACGCGCAGCGTGTAGCCGTACTAGAGCGCGCGCACCGAGTGCTTCTTGTTTAAGGGGAGATTGTCTTTTTTTTCGCAAAATTTACCGCTTTTTGGGAATTTTTTTGTGAAGAAAGTATACAACGGAAAACTTGTGAAACTTGGCATATAGTTTTATTGATCTGTTTACTACATACAAAAAAAATTTTAAACAATTTCATCAAAAAATCCGCCTCCCACCCCCCTCGACGCGCGATGGTCCTTTTTTGATGGTGTGCACGATTACAGCCTTCACGTTCATCCTGCAACAAAAACCCAAAAAGCATTTTACTTTAGACACATATAGCTATCGTTCGATGAAGGGAAAAAAAATTGACGATTTGGTGACGTTTTGAACTTGAAGTATCGATTTTTCGAAAAAAATTGATCGATTTTTTGTTATAAATAAAAAACTATTAAACGTATTGCTTTTTTGCTTCATCAAACGATAAAAGGATGTCAGCTGAGCATTCTGTCCAAATTTGAAGGCAATCGGTTGAATAGTTTTTGAGAAATCGTGCACACCATCAAAAAAGGACCATCGCGCGTCGAGGGGGGTGGGAGGCGGATTTTTTGATGAAATTGTTTAAAAAATTTTTTGTATGTAGTAAACAGATCAATAAAACTATATGCCAAGTTTCACAAGTTTTCCGTTGTATACTTTCTTCACAAAAAAATTCCCAAAAAGCGGTAAATTTTGCGAAAAAAAAAGACAATCCCCCCTTAAAGGGCTGTACTGAGTCGACAAAGTGAAAATCGACTTTACCAGCACTTGGATATCAATTCTATGATGGAATAGAGTTTAAAAATGCAAAAAATTCCATGTTTTCATCCTATCACAGTAGAAATGCCCCTTAAGAGGGGTCATGACTTTTTTTTTTTAATATTTCTTCACCATTTTTGAGACTTAGGGCCTGTTTTATTACTAATTTTGACTGTTCCATGGTATTTTTTTAAATTAATCTTCAAATATGGTCGAAATATGGCAGTCTTCTAATCAAGTTGCGGTGGACGTTGTCAGATGGCGTGATACCTAGCATCGGCGGGATCAATCTGAAAAAAAAAAAATCAACGAAGATTTTTTTTCACTAACACTCATTCGCTGAACATGAACCAAGAAAAAGTGAGAAATGTTGAAAATCGATGAAATGGTACGTTTTACAACAACAGGATTGACTTTTCCGAAAAAAATAGCTACATTTTACAATAAAAAAAAAATGTTTTATTTTATTTTCAAAAACATGTAGGTGTCATGTTTTAGACAATAAGGTTAGAAAGGTTTATGCCAAATTTTATCAGAATCGGTCGATCAATTTTTCAGTTATACCTCACGCCATTTTTGAAAATGCAGTTTAGAAGACCGTGCCATACCTCTGCTATTTTGAAAGATTATTAAAAATAAAAAGTACCATGAAACAGACGAAAGTAGTAATAAAACATACCCCAAGTCTCAAAAATAGTGAAGAAGTTTTTCTTTAAAAAATAATCACAAAGATCACCAAATTTTTTCCTCCCCTAAATGTATCTCCCCCTTAATAATTGGTACTTACATTGTATTTACTTACCTGTCTCTCATCAATATCAGCAACTCAAGTGAACTGAAACGATGGTAAGCTTTACCGAAAATTCGATAATTTTGTCAAAAAATCGATATTATTTTTAAATTCGAGACGTGTGCTTCGGCACGGTTGATACTTTCACACTGATTTATCTCCCCGCCAACCCTTCAAATGCCGATGGGAGTGAGGGGCCGTCCCACACTGTTAAGTAGCTAGGTTCGTGATTCATCCTACCCCTTCGTCTTGCCCCTAAACCCCCTAAAAACGTTGTATTTAATCATTGGACAACATGCAGATACAGGACGATCGGTGTGCATATATTGTTTTTATCTTAACTTAATTCTGGAAGAACAATTTGTGTACAACGAAAGTAGCGATTATATCAGGAAGCAACCTCCTAACAAAAACGAAAAAATGTTGCGAAAAATCGACACTTGAAAAACTGAAATAAATCGAATTTCTTTGAATTCACCAAAAACATTGCTGGCGTCCCTTTCAAGTGCAGTGTAATTCGCTTCTAGTGCACTTGCAAAAATGTAATTCGATATTCGAGCATCAAAAGCTAACAGCCCACACGGAAATAAAATAAATGTAAAAATATATTTTTCGATATATTAAAAATGGATGTAAAATATATTTCAGACATATATTATCCATCTTAGATGGAGATTAGATATATGCAATACATTCGGGAAATGCATTAAAAATATATTCGCGATATATTTCAAATATATTTTGGCCCATAAGTTCAAACTTTTGGGCCAAAATAGATCTTCAGAATGTATATAAAAAATATATGTTGGATAGGCGGTTACATATATTCAAACTATATTGAAAATATACTTACAATGTACACAAATTACCCTCAAAATATACTACAAAAGTATTTTAAATGTATTCGAATTATAATTGAAAAATACTTTAAATGTATTTAAACTACATCTAAAATATACACGATATATGTTCATACTCCATTTAAAATATACTTGAAATATGTTCATACTACATTAAAAATATTATTGAAATATATTCAACGTGTATTTAAGATATACTTGAAATATATTTAAACTATACTTAAAATATTCCTTAACATGTTGTTATGGCGTTATTTAAATCATTGCACCCTTTTACAATATTTTTCGTTGTCATTAATTACGATTATGGTGTTTGCGCTTCGAATATATTAATGGTTCAAATTCAAATTATATCAGCCGCTTACATGCCGTAAGGTGGTTTCGAACCCGGGACCTCTGAGCGATGAGCTGGAACGTTGTCCACTGAGCTAGTTCTACTTGTTAGATTGTTGAACTTTCGTATCGTCTGCATATCGTACAATACACAATGTTAGTTTATTGAGAAATGTGTGGATTAACAAGAGTAACTAACATTATCGGATCAATTACTTAATTGCGTTCGCATAGAGAGCGATAATCGCATAGAATTACATAACCTTCATTTTTTTTGTCCGATCATTTATTCCAGCTAGTGCGGATAGGTCATCGCGAGAACCGACTTGAAAATGTTTTTCATTCGCAACGTCATCTGTTACTCAAGTTGTTTAACCAACCATATTCAAAATATATAAAACATACATTCAGTTTGTACGTTTGACATATTTGAGATGTATCTTAAATGGATTTATATTTATATATCGCATAGGTTTTACTCTTAACCAAAAATATAATTGGTATATCCAACTTTTGAAACCAATTATATTTAATAAATGTTTCATATATTTTTCGATATATTTTATTTTCATGTGGGAGGTAAACGCAATGATACGAATTACTTCGATCGACATCGTGATGGGGTGCCTCCACGAGATGGTGCTTTTTTTCTTTCGTCGACCTCGCGAGTCAGGTCGATTTAGCAAAAATTTATTTTGTTTTCTCAACAATCGGCGACGTGCCAATATGAAACAACAAAATTAAGGCCACGTGAGAGTAATGTCAATATAGATGTGAACGGATCAAAAGATCGAAGGACACGCCATTCATCGACGCGATCTCTCTCTCTCTCTCTCTCTCTCTCTCTCTCTCTCTCTCTCTCTCTCTCTCTCTCTCTTCTCCCTCTCTTCGTTACTTGTGATTTTCGTCATCGTTACGTAAAGTGACATGAGCCCACAGTCGGTAATATTTGCATTTTGGAGTAAAGTCGCAAATAACTCGGCCGATTTGGGGCAAATTGGTCTCTCGAGGTATCTTCGTCAAGTCTCGCGATCGCTGTCGTGGCGCACGATCGAAGATACGAAAGGAGCCGGATCATGGGCGGATGTAATTCCAATAAAAAGTTTAACATTTCGATCGACGATGAGCACCTGACGATAACACATCGAATTTATTTATACAACGTATAAATTACACGTACTAGTACGGACGCGCAGTCTGCGCGCATTCCGCTTGTCGTTTTACCTTCGCGTTGCATTAACGAGGTCACGATAATTGGATCGATGATCTTTGCTTTTCTTTTTTATTCCTTGACGAAATGAAAATAAAAAATTGCACCATACCATTATTCGCCAAGTAAAGAAGAACAATCGTTATTTTTCCGAACAAGTGGAACGTCGCAACTGCGCGCACGATTGCAAACATGCGGAAGGGCCAGAGCGTGCCCTATCCGTACAGCGATTGGGTTAGGATTTTCATCAGGCCTTGCTTAAGGCCGTCGTTTAGTGCGAAGATAGGGAAACGCGGTGATTCTTTGATTTTTTTCTCGATAACCAAGAGATATAGGACATTTCGGGTTTTTGTGGTTTATTAAACAAAAAATGAAAAACACATACATTTTTATAGATTGAAAAATGTTAATTATTAACAAAGTTACACGTGTATTAAGGGAAGGTTCTGCCTTGTCGGGCCAAAAAATGTTCGATTTTTCACCAATTTTTTATGCCAAAGGTATTAAATATAGAATGTTGATATTTGGTATGTTGACTAAGCGATCTTTATTGAACATCAAAATATTTTTTAAAGTTTGACAAAACATGGTGGTGGGAGTGGGAGCAGCCACGTATGCCGGTGCGCGGGCGATGACATTCTTCGCTTGCGGAAGCCCTAAGTCCCGAACAGGTGATCTGAAGCAAAAAAACAAACATATTTTTACTTTGTACAATATTGTATATAAGTTGACCTAGAATCAAGAAGAAAAATTGAAAAATAAAAAAATAGTGAGCAAAAAACTGCAAACATTTTTGGGAAAAAAACAAACTTCCTTCCGATGGCTCACGATTTTTTTATTTTTCAATTTTTCTTCTTGATTCTAGGTCAACATATACACAACATTGTACAAAGTAAAAAAATGTGAATTTTTTTTTGCTTCAGATCACCTGTCCGGGACTTATTTAGGACTTCTGCAAGCGAAGATTGTCATTACCCGTGCACCGGCATACGTGGCTCCTCCCAATCCCACCACCATGTTTTGTTAAACTTTAAAAAATATTTTGATGTTCAATAAGGACCGCTTAGTTAATATACCAAATATCAACATTCTATATTTAATACTTTTCGCACAAAAAATTGGTCAAAAATCGAACATTTTTTTAGCCCAACAAGGCAGAACCTTCCCGTAATATGGCTAGGAAACTGAAACAAAAGAATTAGAAAATTTGTATAATCTGTAAGCATGTTACTATTATGCTTACTAGAATTAAAGCGAAAAGTAACATCAGTTCACTGTTGAGCCATTTTTGTTGCTAGGCAACCAAAAGTTTTGCAGTGGTGACATCTTACGACTATTTATCAGTGTATCAAATGAAAAACGGATAGTCCACTATCCGATATTAAGGGACTAGCTGATATATGGTGCTTCTCCCCTACAATTAATTAATTTTCAAAAAACTACATTTTCGTTGCACTCCAACGATGCAAACTTCAACGTAATCACGTACAGGCATATTAGGCGGATAAAAGTTTCCGTTTTTTATCACATTGCGTCAAGACGCTGCCGCGTCTCTTAACTCAAAAAAAAGATTTATTGTGTTCTAATGAATTGGCACGTTAGAACATAATTTATTAGAAATTAATAAATGTTTACACGTATAGAGACAGTTTTTATGTGATTGTAACTACGGCATTTATTCGGCGTCACTAAATATGTTTTTTTACGTGCCGATTTTTCACATAAATTAAAAGCCATATTTAAAATAGAAAATTTGAATGAATATTTCCTCAAATTAAATAAATACTACTTTCCAATCACGAAAACCTCCTATTTCGCGACTATGATAGTAATGCGCATATGCGCCCTTTACCCTTCAACGCGACGGGCCCGACAGCAGGCCGCTCGTAAGATGTAGCTCATGCATACGCTTACCATGTAGCTTCTTCCTATGCCAATGTTTTTGGCACAAGTGTCTGTGTTGCGTTTCGGAAGTGAGAAACTCGAAAGTGAGGAATTATTTAAGAAGTACGAATATAAAGTGAGAAAAAAACATTCAAGTGAGAAAATAATGACGGTAGAAATGACACAATTCCTGGAAAAAAACCAGCTGGGGGATCATGAAGAATCCTATTAGATGTTAAGAAAAATTCTTAGTAAATCTTAAACATAAACTTAAATAAAAATGTTCTTAGTTGTTAATAAATTCGTGGTAGGCAGAAATACGAATGTGAAAACTGATTCGCCGGGAGACAAACTTCTTTGTGCTTATTAAATATTTTTTCTAAGTGTAGATACACGAAAATTCATAGGTTAATAAAAATTGTAGAATGAACGTGGCGGTGTGAATTTCCGGGGTGTTTCGAGAAACACGAGCAATAAGAGAACCGAGCTACGCGGATTGTACCTACACGTCCTTGGTTCGTCGGCGGGGAGGCCGTGGCCGCGGAGTCTCTGATCTCGAAATCGGCGGCTCGTATGTAACCGGAACACGAAGAGCCCATCATTTCGGTCCAGCAAAGAGACGATCGTGGTTAAATCTGTCTGCGTATATGCAGTGACAAATAAAATCAAGCAATTCGCCCGATTTAACGTGTCACGTGATCTAATTTGCACACTTTTCGTATACTGAAAATGTGTGTGTTCGTGTTTGTGTGCGTGTGGGTGTGTGTGGGTGTGTGGGTGTGTGTGTGTGTGCATGCGTGCGTGCGTGCGTGCGTGCGCCCATGTACCTATTGCAAACTGGCTTGGTATTAGCACAGTACTGATGCCACAGCTGCCGATACTGGCAGGCTACCAAGGGCCAATAAAAAAATGCCAATATTGGGCCAGAGCGTGTAAACAATACTGGCCCAATTCCGAAATGATAACAACGGTCCAAGGCTCATAAACGGCGTTGGTGCAGTACTAGTGACCAGTACTAGCGGCCAATGTTGAGCCAGAGCGCATAAACAATACTGGCCCAACTCTGAAAGTATAACACTGGCCCTACGCTTGGCGAGCGTTGGCACAGTATTGGTGACTAGTACCGGCTGCCAATATTGGGCCAGAGTTCCGGTGTGTTCTCGGTCACCGGCATCAGATAAATATCGGCTGGTTGTCGTAAATATTTTCGCCGCAGTTGTTTTTTCCCCATCGTATCTAAAACAATATCGGAAATCAAAATATTTTATTTGATTACACCCAGTTCTAAAAATTATATTAGCAAAAATTTGAAAAATAATTACCATTCATGCGTTTGTACGTTGTTGTCGCACTGAAGGATTTTTTCGTTATACCATTGGCGCCTGGTCTCCCCGTGGCCGAATATTTTTCCTGCACCGCGTTCGATATCAGGCAAGCGATCACATTGCGGATAACACCTTTTTCGTTGGTCGGTGAACCCACTAAGGCTCTCATCACCTCCATCTATAGTTGAAAAATATAGTCACTTCCAGAGTATTAAGGATGAATTAAGATACTCTTCTGTAATTTTACTTCAGCATGCGTCATTTCGGTCAAAGTAAATAATATTATATTTACCAAAGCGTTTTCTTTCTCCTTGTCCTCCGAGACTCCCTGATCAAATTGAACAATTTCATCGAAACAAATTATAGAATAAGCAAAGAAAGTAAAGACAATATAAAAAAGGGAGAGAGGGAGAGGGAGAGAGAGAGAGAGAGAGAGAGAGAGAGAGAGAGAGAGAGAGAGAGAGAGCGCAGTCCCACAAACTCGTAAGGAAGGGAGAGAGAATTAATGAATTATTTATTGTGCCTTAACATGCAGTAGTCAAAAAATACAAAATAAAATGAAAATATAAGTGTAAAGAAAAATATAATGTGTATTCTTCGTATATCTTACCTGATTCACCTTATAACACGTTCGAAATTTATAGCACACTTATAGCATTCGCATTCGTTTTAGGTCAAGAAAAATTAATTTATAATAATACAAAAACTGTACTGTATAAAAACGAATGAGAATATATGAAAAGCACTTGGGAATTGAAACAAGTTCACACGAAGACGGCACGAGAAAGACTGATGCTCAACGCTGCCAAAGAAAACCTAATTCTTTGTTGACGCTGAGCGTGGATCAGCGTGTGGGTATATACGTATATATGCCCACATGAAGTGTTTACTGGCCGCGAAGGGACAGCATGCGGGAAGAAAACAATCTTCGACCGCGTGCGCCCGACTTAGCGAATGAACTTTGACACACACGCATTGCGTCGAGGCATAACAATGTAGGTATGCCTCTACGCAAGAAGGCGCGAGAGCCCGTCGGAGCGTACGTTCAGAACGAACACGCGAAACAGTGAAATAAAATTATGACATCGTCTACTTAGCCAATTTATGGATATCCGTAATGATACGGAGGAGTCCAGGGGAGTCTGTAATGGTTCGGAATTCTCTCCAAATTTTATACCAACTTTACTGTTACAATACTTTTTGTAAAAAGAAAAATCACCACAATATCTTGATATGTGCAAAAATTAGAGCGATTTGACATATTTCGAAAATTTCCAAACTCATAAAATTTAGACCATTCGACTGATCATTCCGAAATTCAATGCCAGCCCCCCTTTCATGATACTCTATTTATTAAAAAAAATTATGTACAAAATTCTGATTTTTTTTGCAAAATAACTTGGTCACAGATATTTAAAAAAAATGCCGTTAAATTTGTAATTTTTTTGTCATCTCGACAAAATTTGCAGAGAATGAAGAGATTGTATAGATTAACATCTGAGCGAAACAGGAGCCCTTCAACTGAAACCGTTCTCGAGTTGTAGACGTTTTAATTTTACAGTGCCAGAACATACATCCGCGCGCACATGCACACACACGCACATGCATCCAGAAATTGTTTCTGAATATGATTTTTCGAGGTTTTGGGATATTTTGAGGACGTTGACATTCAAAACTGAAAAAAAATGTTTTCATTATCACAAAGTTTCACTATGAGGAAGCAAAACTTAAATTTTGCATTCAATCCATATTTTTGGACTGCACCGTACTGATAAAATTGTCTGCCAATACCGAGGCTGTACTTCGCTCAAGACTGGGTTACCAAGACTGGCACTGTACTGGTAAAATTGTTTACCAATACTGAGACAGTACTTCCAGCCGAGACTCACCCAACCTTGGTTACCAAGACTGGCACTGTACTAATAAAATTGTTTACTAATACTGCGGCAGTACTGAACCGAAGACTCGGTAACTAAGGCTGGCATGGTACTGTTGCCAATGCCGGGAGAGTACTTCCTGCCGAGACTCAACCAACCTTGGTTACCAAGACTGTGGCGGTACTTAACCCACGACTCGGTGACCAAGACTGGCATGGTACTGTTGCCAATGCTGGGGCAGTACTTCCAGCCGAGACTCAATCAACCTTGGATACCAAGACTGGCACTGTACTAATAAAATTGTTTAATAATACTGGGGCAGTACTTAACCCAACACTCGGTAACCAATACTGGCATTGTACTATTGCCAATGCTGGGGCAGTACTTCTAGCCAAGACTCAACCAACTTTGGTTACCAAGACTGGCACTGTACTAATAAAATTTGTTACTAATACTGGGGCAGTACTTAAGCCACGAATCGGTAATCGAGACTAGCACGGTACTGATGCTTTCAGTTGCCAGTGCTAAAGCAGTACATCCAACCAGCTTTGGTTACCAGAACTGGCACCGTACTGATAAAATTGTTTACCAATACTGGAGCAGTACTTCAGCCAAGACTGGGTAGCTAGGATTGGCACGGCACTGATACGTTCAGTTGCCAGTGCTGGCGTAGTACTTCCAGCCGAGACTCAACCATACTTGGTAACCAGGACTGGCACCGTACTGATAAAATAGCTGACCATTACTGGGCCAGTACTTCACCCAAGACTCAGTAACCCAGACTGGGATGGTACCGATAGGTTCGGTTTTCAATACTGGGGCAGTACCGCCAACTAAGAGTCGGTCGCCAGGACTTGCACAACTCTGGGCCGTATTGGTAACCATGGCGCAATACCGATATTCGCACATGGGCGTTACTGTGTGTGTGTGTGTGTGTGCGTGCGTGCGTGCGTGCGTGCGTGCGTGTGTGTGTGTGCGTGCGTGCGTGCGTGCATGCAGGTGTACGTTCGCACGCACGCTATAGCGCTGATCGCTATAGCTAACAAAATATATTATTCTGATAGTAGAAAATATATTCGAAGTAGTAGCAACAAATAATATTGGAGGAATTAATTAATAAGTAGCGAAATTACTGAGTCGTCGATAAATGGACGAAATTGACAGTAAATGGACGTGTAGTGTAGATAAACGCTGGTAAGGATAATGATTTATTATATATTTTTATTAAATGCCAAGTTTTATTACTGCGATTACTGCATCGAAGACAAATTATAATATTCTTATACATATGAGTATTTGTTATTATCATTTCGTAGAAAATACACAAAGCTTCTTTGCATACTAATGTGACATTCTTAAGAAACTACCAAAGTTTGCTTCGACAGGGAAATGGAAAATAAAATTTTGTAAAAAATAATAAAACGAATGGAATGATTTCATGACAACATTCAATGACATGTACACTGTCGTCTTTTAACAGTCATTAATTTTGTAATTTTCAGCACATGAGCTGCATTTTTTATTCTGATTTGAGTATGATCAGAACAGAGCCCATATATGCCCATTCATTGTGAATAAACATGTCTAATTCTGGCCTGTTTTTACGAATTCATTTTAAAATTTTACAAAAAATCCAAGATTGATTGTATCTTGAGTGATGAAAGTAATACTTACCCTCAAAACTCATAAAAACGATTGTTTTTGCCTTTAGAACACCTACTGTGAACAGCCGTGTCATAATTTCGTTGCGCGGGGTGCAAGTATCACAAACTCGAACACTTCCGGGTGGCGTTAAATTTCGATATTGAGGATGAAGTTGCAGCGGTCCAGTTGAGTCAAATAATAGTTTATGAATTTTGTTTGAATGACCCTCAAAAAATGCATACGAGGTATAGATTTATTCTGTAGATGCTAATATTTCATAAAATATATAATTAAAGGGCAAAATTATGCATGTTTATATATTTATTACGAAAATAAGAAAAACTTTTGTGTGACTTCCCAATTTAAAAACGTCTAGTCAGCTAAAATTGCTAATCTTTCATCAAACCTTGATGGTTCAATATTGATAATATGGTTTACGATGGGCGAGGTGGGGATTTTTATTCTAAATGTTTACGAAGTTTTAGTTTGCGTTAATCCGTTACTAGAAATTTATCTTGCTGCTAAATAGCCAAAGAAAATTACATCACCCATAGGGTGAACGTCTTGCCCATCTAACCGCGCGTAAAATTACGTATATTAATCTTTTTTTATCCCTGGTGTTCCGTGGTGAAAAAATTTGAAAAAAATTGTAAAGACTCTGGACAATAACATATATTTTTATTCTTTTTAAATCTTGGATTGTGGATAACGCTCCAACCTCCTTAAACTGAGAAATCGGTTTTAACGCCACCGGTGACCTTTTTGCTAAATTATAATAGTTCGACTTTTTATTGACCACCGATACTCTTTACTTATTTTTAATATAAATTATCTTTCACCCATTCTCTGGTCTCTATCCATTCAGTGGTTGGTTTACTCTAGAGAGAAAGAGAGAGAGAAAGAGAGAGAGGAAGAAAGAGAGAGGGAGAGAGAGAGAGAGAGAGAGAGAGAGAGAGAGAGAGAGAGAGAGAGAGAGAGAGAGAGAGAATTAACGGAACGTAAGCGAGATCGATTAGTCGCGCTTCTCATCCGGGCGACGTATCGCGATTACAAATAAAATACTATATACCCTCCCGATCCCCCTTCCCTTCATGATTCGAGTGTGTTCATAAGGATGGCACAAATTCGAGCTCTGTTTTCCCCCCCTTTTTCTCATCATCCAATTATCTTGTTTAAAGAAGAAAAAAATAGTCGCGGAAGCTCCGAGCGGTAAAAAATATTTAGAGGTCGCTCAAGCCTCCTAAAAATTTAAATTTTCATTAAAAAATCGATTTTTTTTCGTCCACTTCTCACCCATGATTTTCACGCTTCACAATTTCAGTTAACCTCGCGAGAGCCATTCAATGAATATTTAGTGGTAGCTCAAGAGCTTTGAAATTTCCTATTTTTGCCAATTTTTTAAACTCTTCTCACTCATTAATTTGACGACTTGTAAAATTTTCAAAACAATTAATCCCTTTTTCTTTAGAAATAGATTTTCAAACTTACCTCACACTTCTAACCCGAGAATTATTATCTTTATTCTCATAAAATAATTCTTTAAAGCTCGTTTCCATGAACAAAATTATAGGTCGTTTTATCGGGTTAGAAGTGTGAGGTGAATTTAAAAATCTGTTTCTAAAGAAAAACGGATTAATTGTTTTGAAAATTTTACTAAGCGTCAAATTTATGAATGAGAGGAGTAAAAAAAATTGTGAAAAATGGAAATTTTGAAGCTTAAAGCGACCACTAAATATTCATTGGCCAGCTATGGCTTTCGCAAGGTTAATTTAACTATTATAAAACGTTAAATTCATAGGTGAGAAGTAAACGAAAAAAAAAATCGATTTTTTAATGAAAATTTGAATTTTTGGGAGGCTTGATCGACCTGTAAATATTTGTTGACAGCTCGCAGCTTTCGCGGCATTTTTTTTCTTTGAGGAAGATAATTGGATGGTGAAAAAGGGACAAAATAGAGCTCAAATTTGTGCCTCTCTAGTGCTGATTTATGACAGTAATCATCATTATACGACATCACATTTTGGCGAATTGTGATTTTTTTCAAACTGTAAATTTGAAGGGATACAATCTATTTTCTTAGCCAAAAACTTTCATTCTGATGAAGGGGATATACAGATTAAAAATGATCTGCCCGCGTTCCTTTCGAAATATGGAGAAACCCGCGAACCGGATTTCGTGCCACGGCGTCGCGACGTCCAGGATATTTTCCCTCTCCCAACAATGTGAAATAAACATATATAACGTTCCGTGCTCCGCCGAGTCGCGATGTTCTTTTGGGAAAGCTTCTCCTCTCCTTTCAGGTTTTGGCGAAAATCCTTGGCACAAAAGCCAGACGAGGGGAAATCGTGCCAGCTATACGGGGCTTCATCGACCTAAGAGAAAATAGGTCAAATACATTATGGGCTTACATACACCTGAAACTGCTAAAAGTAAGGTTATGTTTGAGAATTTTTTTGTGTCTAAAACTGAATTTCATTGAACAGCCATGATATACATTTTAAAGTATGACATTTTATCTAGATTGTGTGAAAATTTTGTTAAAAAAATTCAAACGGTAAAAAAGTTACAGTCGTTTTTCTGGGACGTGTTTTTGTTGGCAGCGTGTGCGGTACCAGACCTGGCTCTGCCATTTTTTATCTAAAAAAAATATTTGTTTCTTAAAGTAAATAGATAAAACTAGCACTTATCGAGCCGGAATTTGAGATTCTAATTTTTTCGGGCCATAGCAGTCACTGGAATAAAACAGGCGATTTTTCGCCTCAAAATTATTCAGTACTTAATACGAAAAAAAGTCTAAAAAAAATTGTTCAGCGCTTAGTACGAAAAAAAGACTCAAAAATGAAGAAAATCAAATTTCCCAAGCGGCCTTTTAAGGAGGACAAACTTACCTTCATTTTTCCTTTCCAGACATTTTTTTACAATTTTTTTAGGAGCCTTTTTAAAAATGCCCAATGAAAATTGTAAAAAACTTTCTCGAAGGGCATAATGAAGGTAAATTTGTCATCTTTAAGACGTATTTGTGAGTTCGCTATCTAATTTTTAGTGCGGCAAGAAATGTCGGCTGGTGTACTCAAACTTATGGCCGGCAGTGTGTATATATTTATATACTAGGGTGACACAATTTTGAGGTTTATTGTTTTTCCTTTTTCTCACCATTCAACTATCTTCTTTAAAGAAAAAAAAAATTGTCGCAATAGCTGCGAGCGGTCAAAAAATTCAAATTTTCATTTTAAAAAATCGATTGTTTTTTCGTCCACTTCTTACCCATAAACTTGACGCTCTATAATGTTATCATTAACCTCGCGAAAGCTCTAGCCGGTCAATGAATATTTAGTGGTAGCTCAAGAGCTTCGAAACTTCCAATTTTGCGTTCCTTTTCTCACTCATAAATTTAACGCTTTGTAAAATTTTCAAAAAAATTAATCCTTTTTTTCTTTAGCAACAGATTTTTCAAATTTACCTCACACTTCTAACCCAAGAATTATCTTCTTGGTCTTCGTAAAATATTGCTTTAAAGCTCTTGTCCGTAAACTCAATTATAGGTCGTTTTATTCGTAAAACTGCAATGGCAGCTGTTTTCCGCGCATCGTAATGCGTCCCACAGTTGGTCTCGTTAGTCAAACTGCGAACCAATCGTAGCTGTACTCTGTGACGAGCGACGCCATAATACAATAATACATAATAACACATATCGTCTAATGGGTGTTTGTTACAAATTGTTATAATAAATTACTCAGAAAATGTAACACGTCGCTGCTTATTTTGTTTTAATGCTACAAGGAATTATAGTGCGTGCGAGATTTATTTTTTGGCGGAAATTGTATATTTCAAAAACCTTGAGCGACCACTTAATATTTATTTGCCAGCTGAAGCTTTCGCGAGGTTAATTTAAAAATTATAAAGCGTAAAATTCATGGGTGAGAAGTGGACGAAAAAAAATCGATTTTTTAATGAAAATTAGAATTTCGGGAGACTTTTGAGCGACCTCTAAATATTTTCTGACCGCTCGCTTTTTTCACAACAATTTTTTTTTTCTTTAAAGAAGATAATCGGACGGTGAGAAAAAGGAAAAAAATAGAGTTCAAAATTGTGCCACCCTAATATATATATATATATGCCCGGGAGCAAACCTCCTACTCGTTACCGCGTTTTGCGGATTCAAAGACAGAAGATAGCTCTGTGTATATGAATGAATATATAAACACAGGCATTCATATACTCAGAGCTATCTTCTGCCTTTGAATCTGCAAAAAGCGGTAACGAGTGGGAGGTTTGCTCCCGGGCATCTCCTGCGGCACGTGTTTGACCCGCAAGAGCCTGCCAGGTATCTCCGAATCGCTTGTATATAGATTCGTGACACTGCCAGGACACCCGGTCGGAGTAAAAAGGGCGGGGTGCCCGCGAACCAGAATCGAAATGAAAACCGGCTTTCAAAGGCAAGCATTTTTACAGGGTCAGTATTCACCGTACTAGGATTCTTCGGACATCGTTGTATACAAATGCGAAAAGAAACTCGGTTTTATATCCGGAATACCAAAAAAAAAAAAAAAAAACAATACGAGTAAAATAAATTTACGAAGCTTTTTAGCGGTGGTTTTTGTTTCGATGCCTAGTTCCTAAAAAGTGTTTAATTGACGAGCCTGTCGACCACGAAGAGGCGTATTTTAATTACAACACTCTGGATGGGACATTAGAAGTAAGTAGACCCAATTACGAAAAAAAAAGATCGTTGTAGTAAATAGCAATAAGCAAATGTGAGGAAAATTGTCTCACGGAGAAAATGACACTGGTTAAGATTGTTAATTGCGAAATTGAGGGGGTCATCCCATGTGACAGCTATTGTTTTCGCTTTTTTGGGACTTTTTTGAGAACCATTGAAACACAACGTGTTTGAATTTTACAACGCATTTATTAAAATTTTTACAGTTCTTCAGAATTTAAACAAACAAAAATAACCAGTTGAATCGACTTTACACCGTTTGGAAAAGAGTCATGTGTAAAGAAAGTTGGCTGACGGCTGTCATGATTCCGGAGGTTTTGCTCATCTAAAATAAAAAAATTAAACGACATTTTAATGTGTAGAACTGAGGCTATCGCCGGAACTAGAATAAAGTAAAAATATTGAAAATATAACTTTTGGCTCGCTTTTAAAAGTTAAGTTTCAAATTTCATATTTTTTTCGACTTTTTCAGCTTAAAAAAAGGTGTGGCAGATATCAGTAAGATTCTAGTTCGGGTGAGAACTATAGATGTGCTGAATAAACTATAAAAATTTGAGTGAAATCCGTTGACTAACTTTTGAGATATCATGAAAGCCAATTTGAAAAATACAGTTTTGAGAAAAACACGTTTAAAAGTACGATTTACACAAAATGTTGACTCATCATTAGTCTGCTATGCCGGGTCCATATTAACGCCTTGTTATATAAACAATTTGTGCGAAAAAAAGTTCAATTTTTTTCGACCTGTGACATGAGATGGCCGCCATAAGGGGGGAGTACCTTTAAGAAAGGAAAAAATTACTCATTTTCATAATTTTTTTTTAAGAAGAGATTTCTTCCCCATTCTTGAGACTTAGGGTTTCGTTCATTATTACTCTTGGTTGTTACATTGTATTTTTTATGATTCTTTAAAAATGACGGAGGTATGGCACGGTCTTCTAATTGGATGCGGCGGATGTTGTCAGACGGCGTGACACGTAGCTTCGGCGGGATTAATCTGAAAAAAACCAACGAAGATTTTTCTTTAATTAACACTCATACGCAGAATATGAACCAAGAAAAAGTGCGAAATGTTGAAAATCAATAAAACGGTACGCTTTGAAACAAAAAGATTTTATTTTCCGAAAAAACTGGCTACATTTTGCAATAAAAAAATCCTTTTTTTTAAATGATCAAAAATATTTAGGGTCACGTTCTAGACAATAATATTAGAAAGATTTATACCAAATTTCATCAGAATCGGTCGATTAGTCTTTAGCTATACGTCACGCCAGTTTTGAAAATGCACTTTGAAGACCGTGCCATACCTCCGGCATTTGTAAAGATTAATAAAAATAAACAATACCTTGTAGCAGGCAAAAGTAGTATAAAACATACACTGATATTAAAAAATAGTGAACAAAACTTTTATTTAAAAAAATCATGAAAATCAGCTATTTTTTTCCTTGCCTAAAAGTATCTGCCCCCTTAAAAACATCACTAATTTCAAAACGGTATTGTCAATCCTCATTTTCACGGTGCCAAGGGTTAGTCTGACAATTAGTCGAACCGTACCTATCGTTTCAGCTCCGTAGTAGCATTTTTCAGCAGATATAAAAAAAATTACTGACAAGGAACATCACTTTGGTGTCTTCCCCCGATCTTGTTGAAACTTTTTTATGTGGAAGAGATCAAAAACTAAGAGACACGTATTTTTTCTATCGGCGGAAAAACGGTTTTAAGGGGTGAAACGCACCCTCGAAAATAGGGGTGTTTTTCGTTTTTCGTCGATGACGTTATCGTTTTCATCTCCAATGTACACAAAAAAATAAACATTGTTGCAATTTGAAATTTTTTATATCTCGTACCGTTAAAACGTTATCGACGAAAAACGAAAAACATCCCCATTTTTTAGGGTGCATTTCATCCCTTAAAACCGTTTTTCCGCAAAAAAAAACGTATCTTTTAGTTTTTGATACTCTTCCACATAAAAAACGTTTCACCAAAATCGGAAGAGGACACCAAAGTGATGTTCCTTGTGAAAAATGATCGGGAGGTTTCCATAAACGTAATGTGATGAGATCACCAAATACGTCGTGTTTCCGAATTATTTTCTAAAAAAACGGTACTGTGGATCGAACGCAAACTACACAGAATGATCAGCAAAAGGATTATATACTTCCAGAAAAAAATTCAGCCCAGTGGTAGCATTCGGACTTGGCCCCGTAACAACCTTAAGAATACGCTATGTAGAACGCTTCCGGGAGTCAAAGAAAAAAGCAAGGGCCCCGGAGAAACGGAACAGTCGGGACAATCAATGTACATATCGCTTTTACAACGGCGATATATCAATTTCGCAGTCTACGCAGCATTCGGTTCAATCGTAAACGTCATGTTTAATGTGAACCAAAGAGACATTTATTGAACGTAGCGAAACTTTCAGGTACGTACAATGTTTACGACAATGTACAGAATAGAAATCGACTTTGGCGGTTTGCACATGTTTTAATTCATCAAAGAGCACGGGTCCTCTCTTCTGTTTTCATTCGAAACGAATTTCATAAACGTCAATATTACTTTCATCAAAATCCACCAATACGCGATCTTCCGATGTTAACACAACTGAAACTCGCATTATTATCATTAAAAACTTCACATAATTATATAAATTAACGGCTTGAATATATTTAAATTCTACTATAAATAGTTGAACATTGCGAGAAATTAATTTTTTTCAAACGGCAGCAGCGAGAATCGAACCCAAGCCAGTGGGACGATACGGCAATGCGCTTGACCACTACGCTAGGCCGCTGACTTGGAAATCGTTGAAAAATATCTCTCAAGCTCCACTCGGAAATCTTTGGTTTTCTGAAAGATTTCCTCACCACTTTTTAGACTTAGGGCATATTTTATTACTACTTTTGACTGTTACATGGTATTTTTTATTTGTTATTCATTTTTAACAATGTCAGACGGCACATTCTTCTAAACGGGTTGCGACGAATGTTGTCAGACGTCGTGACACGTAGCGTCGGCGGGATTAATCTGAAAAAAAACCGACGAAGGTTTTTCTTTCATTAACACTCATATGCAGAATATGAACCAAGAAAAAGTGAAAAATGTTGAAAATCGACGAAATGGTACGCTTTAAAATAAAAAGATTGAATTCCCCGAAAAAAATGGCTACATTCAGCAATAAAATTTTTTTCCTTTTAATGTTCAAAAATATTTAGGGCCATAATTGGGCAATAAGGTTAGAAAAATATATACCAAATTTCATTAGAATCGGCCGATTA
Source organism: Ophion slaviceki (assembly GCA_944452715.1). Lineage (NCBI taxonomy): Eukaryota > Metazoa > Arthropoda > Insecta > Hymenoptera > Ichneumonidae > Ophion > Ophion slaviceki. The sequence continues at coordinate 14,330,823 of OX101790.1, forward strand.
GTTGTTTAGCTATACGTCACGCCAATTTTGAAAATGCAGTTCAGAAGACTATGCCATTCGTCCGCCATTTTTGAAGATCAATAAAAAGAATACCATCTTTCTTCTTTCTTTAAAAGAATAATTCTTTCCTTAAAAAAAAATCTTGGATATTAGCAAGGTTTTTCTTCGCCTAAAGGTATCCACCCCCGAAGGACGCTTTAAGGGGGGAGATACTTATACAAATTTCGAAAAATCGATTTTTTTATCATTAAATGTTTGTGCAACGTCTCAAGAATATCGTGTTAAAATTTTGAATGAAAATTCGGACTTGTTCAGTAGTTACAGCCGTAAACGTGAAACAGCGTACCGACGCTTGGGCGCGCTGCATGCACAGTCGCGTGTACCGACGGGTCTGCGTACTCGACTGTTTCTGAAAATGCCCACGGTCTTTTCGGAGCGTTTCGAGCTTTTTTGTACATACTGTTGAACTTTGTTTTGTTTCGAAAATTGGAGTACTCCAAAATTGACAGTACTACGGAACTTTCTGAGCTGTGAAAAAATATTCTAAAATAGCGTCTTATCCAAAACGAATGAAATACGAAACGAGCCGATCTTCGAGACCTCCGAAACGGAAATTTTATGGAAAGAAGAAGTCACTTGAAGAAGACGAAAACTTTCGTTTTCGTCTTCGTTTCCGTCGGCAGTCGTCGTCTTCCGCTTCATCCAGACGTCCAGAGGCATATATTGCCGATTTATACAGATCTATCCAGGGAAGACTTGCTCCAGAGATGCTTGGGTGGTCACACTCAAAATGCCAATGAGAGTTTTAATTTAACGGTCTGGATCTTGGCTCCAAAGCATTTAAATTCCGGTTTAAAAATAGTCGAAATTGCATCTTTTCTTGCGGCTGGACTATTCAACGAAGGCTATACATCGGTTTTGAAATCCATGTTGGCATTAGATAAAATCGTTGGACGCCAGTGCAAAGATTTTGCTGACATCGCTGATGCTCGCCGGGTACAGCGACAGGATCGGCGAAGTACTTTATCGACATGAGAAGTCCAAATAGCGCGAAAAGAACAATTGGTTGAAGATAATCGGTTTTTTGAAGAAGCAAAAGGTTTGTTATATGGCCCTGGAATTGCCGATTAACCGGTGAGTATTTGATATCATTGACTTTTCCCATGTCAAACCTTTCAACGCGTTTTTCTCAAAACAAGGTTTTTCCAATTGGCGTACACTCTCACGGGAAAACTTTTCAACCGAATTTGATGAAATTTGGCACACTACTGCATGAAATCACACCCTTCTATGTGAATATAATTATTTTTCAATAACGACCAAAAAAAGTAATTTTCTGAAGCAAAATGAGCGAAAAAATACATAAAAAATCGCAATTTTCACTTTAAACCAGTATAATTTTTGCAATTTTTATTATTTTTCATTTTCCCGATATTCACAGAGGAACTATAAGTGTTTCAAATAAAAATGTTTAATTGTATTGATTTTAGATGAAAACTACGAGTGCCAGACTGTACGCCAATCGAGAATTCCCCGGTAGACATATTCCAGAACCAGTTGGATATCACGACAATTTCTTTTTCATTTGGATTTAAAAAATGAAGCATCCATCTTCAAAGTATCATGAAAAATATCTCCAATTTTGAAAGCAAAAAAAAACATTCTTATCACCAAAAAAAATTGACAAAATGATCTATTTTTTTCGCCTTCCAAAGGTACCTTCTCCCTTAAGGAGGGGGCCTGAATTAGAGGGTCCGAAAAACGTTTTTTTGAGAATTTTTTTAGATGGGAAAAGAACAACGGAGCCCAGTAAACATTAAGGTATCTTTTCATGTATATGCGACATGTATAAAAAACATTTTCAATATGAAACAATAAATGACTACAGATTTATTAGTCTATTCCATGTGCGTCTTGCCACTGCAGTCCCCAATTGGCGGAAAAGATGCAGCTCGTCATTCTTGACTGAAACAAAAAAACCAATAAATTTTCAATTGTCATATATTTTTCTTCCGGGTGAATTAAGATAAAGCTGAAAAAATCGTGAAATTAGCACTTTTCTCAGGTTTGAAAAAAAATGTGTTGAAAAATACACATTAACGTGCTAAAAATTATTTGGAAAGACTTTTTCAACGACTTTATTAATTCACTTAGAAGTGATTTTCATACTGAAGAAAATAAACTTTGGTTCGATTGAATAGGCCGTTCAGTTTTTTTCCTATCACGCCCGCTAATTTGAAAAAAATCGTGAAAATGAAAACTGGAGAAAACGCGCTTGAAAGTTTTCAATAGGAGGAAATATCAATATCAAATATTAATCGCTTCTCTGCTTTTTGGCCTTGTATCTTCGAAAATATTTACAATTGGCCTCTCCAACTTTGTAAATATATTCTTAGATAATTTATCGTTTTAAGCAATTTAAGAAAAAACGATTTTTCTGACCTTCTAATTCAGGCCTTAATGTAGTTTGATGCAAATTTTTATTGAACGATAATGAAAATTACCAAAGATATATATATAACAGAGTGCCGTTCCGCAAAAAGATCTCCTAACGGTGGTGTCGATATGCCTCGGCACGGTACATATAAAAATAAACTAAATATTTTCTAAATCTGCATAAATGTATTTTCGTAAAGCGTAGCCGTTTTCTCTCTAATTTTTTTTTTAATAGCTAAATGGTAACAGAAAACCACAAAAAATCTATTATATGTAGGGTGTCTGAGAAATAGTCATTTTCAAAATTGAATTTAAGAAACGGCTGTACTCAGCACTAGCCACGGTGAGTGCAAAAATTTCCGATAAAAACTACACAAATTTCCGATAAAAACTACACAAATTTCCGATATTAACATCAATCGGAAAAAAATCTTGATAGGCGATTTGGTGAGAAGGTTCAATTTAAGGTTGTTATGGGGGTTAGCCGTCAGGGGTAAAGTACGAGACGAGCCCCCTAATGCTTATGCGCGGAGCCGATTAACTGTTACCAGCTGTTAGCTTTCAAATAATCGTCACATTAAACGTATGTTTTCGAACTATTTTTCTACATCTATTTGCAAAAATATGCATTTTTGAACATTCGGTGATGGCATTAAGTGTTTTCATTAGTTTATATCATTATTTTCTATAACTTTTTCTCGCTCAATCAACGCGAAACGAGTTGGCAACGTCATAAATCGTGGTATATCATAATGCTCAGGTTGGCAAAAGTGTCGCGAAGTTAGAGACACATGCGCCCCGTTCGTAACCTCAATATCGGCCCAAGCACCTGTGAAAAATTAATATCGGCCCGCGTAAAAAAAAATTCCTCTGGAAAGAAAATGGGTGTAAATGCTGTCTATAATCTCGAAGAAATCAAAAACTATAATAATTTTCCGATTTTCTAAAAGAAAATGTAAGTATGAAAAAAAAATCCGCGTTATTTTATCTTTGCCTAGAATGTCTAGAAATGTAAAATTTCTGAACATAGTTATCAAATTAATATTACGTAATTACTACTAATTAAGAGAATAAGTGCCAATAATATTCGTTGTTAATTATCCTGACCGAGTAGTTTGAGGTTCTCGGGCATAATTACCGAATACCGATAAGGTAGGTAGCATTTGTGCCGTCTACGATGTTGCCATGATGGCACAGTCTAATATTTTGTGTGCTTGATTTTCGCACAAATTCGCTATAAAAAACATTAATAATCTTATAACGCTACTGTGAATCCTCACTTTCACAATACCAAGGGTTAGTCCGATAATTAGTCGAACCTACCCATTTTTTCAGCTCCGTAACATTCACTTAAGCAGATATTAATAATGTACTGAAAAATGATCGGGAGTTTCAATAAGCGTAATGTAATTAGCCCACGAAATACGTCGAATTGCCGATTTTTTTTTCTAAAAACCGGTACTGCGGATCGTATTGAAACTGCACAGGATGATCAGCAAAGAGGTTATAAAGGTCCAGAAAAAATTTCAGCTTGGTGGTAACATGTTGACTTAACTTCATAACAACCTTAAAAAAATACGCCGTGTGGGGTAAATAAAAAAAGACCAAAAAACCTTAAGCGTCACTCACGTTTGCTTATGAAATTCGGGCGCAGTGGACGCATTTCAGTCGCACGTCCGATATTCTGACGACCGAGCAGACTCAATGTCAGCCCCCCCCCTTCCCGACCATGTGTCAACATATAAAGGGGTGGGAGGCCCAAAAAAGGAAGAAGAAAAAGAACGTGAAAAAACGACACTCGCGAATTCCATTCGAAGCATCACGATGCGGCACGCGAGTACGCGTGACCTCGAAATAGGCGTGAGCAGCAATTAAATTGTACATATGCCTCGGACCGGGGCGACTGACGTATGAATCACGCGCGAAACGCGAATAATCGCGGCACGACCCCGGGCGCTTATAAATAAATTCTTTCGATTTCTTTCTCTAAAAGTTGCGGGTTATTTTTTATTTTTCTCGACCGGTATCTTCCGCCGAGAGAGAATGGCGCATTTATGACCGAAAGGGGGCGGGGGAGTGTTTACTCATTGAACGCGACGCTTATTTACGGCAGGAGCCTGAATTAGAAGGTCCAAAAAGAATTTATTCGCGAATTTTTTTAGGAGGAAAAGAAACAAGTGAGCCCAGTAAACATTGAGGTATCTTTTCATGTATATTGAAATGTATAAAAAATTTCATCATGAAACAATAAATGATTGCAGATTTATCAGCCTATTTCATGTGCGTCTTGCCACTGCAGTCCCCAATCGGCGGTAAAGATGCACCTCGTGATTCTTGACTGAACCAAATAAACCAATGAAATTTTCAATTGTCATATATTTTTCTTCTGGGTGAATTAAGAAAAAACTGAAAAAATCGTGAAATTATAACTTTTCTCAGGTTAAAAAAAATGTAAAAAAAAACCACCAACCAAAATGTAAAAAAAACCACCACAAAAGGCTTTTTTCATCCACCTTTTTAGTTCACTTAGAAGAGATCTTCATACTGAAGAAAATAAATTTCGGTTTGATTCAATAGGTCATTTAGTTTGTTTGCTACCACGCCCGCCAATTTGGAATAATTGTGAAAATGAAAACTGGAGAAAACGCGCTTCAATGTTTTCGATACAAGGAAATATCAATTTCGCTTCTCTGCTTTTGGCTTTGTATCTGCGAAAATATTTACGATTGGCCTCTGTAACTTTCTAAATATGTGTTTGGATAGTTTATCTATCCTTCTAATTCAGGCTCCCGCCTTAAGGGGGGAGATATCTTTGGGCGAGGAAAAAATGTCTGTTTTTCACGACTTTTGTTTTAGGGTAAGATTTCTTCAACTTATTGAGATTTAGGGTATGCATTATTACTATTTTTGGGTGTAACATGGTATTTTTGTATTTTTATGAATCTCTAAAAATGGCGGTGGTATGGCACGGTCTTCTAAACAGGTTGCGGAGCGTAATGTCGGACGGCGTGACACGTAGCGTCGGCGGGATTAATCTGAAAAAAAAACCAACAAAGATTTTTCTTTTACTGACACTCGTACGCAGAATATGAACCAAGAAAAAGTGAGCAATGTTGGAAATTGATGAAATGGTATTGACGAACCAAATTTTACAGCATATTGACTACATGTCGTGATGCAAAGCCATTGAGGAGTTAGGCCACAGTAAAGGGTATAGAATCATGTGCGAATTTAACAATTTTTTCGTATGAAAAAGGGATTCACTCATAAAATTAATTACACATCTATTTAGTGTGAATATCAAGCCGTTAGAAAATATATATTTCTTTTTCCAATGTACGAAATGGCCGACTACTATTATTTTCTTTTGTTATCTTTTTCTTAGGCGCATCCGCGGCGTGACATTTATCATCCATATTTTTTTACCTAGAACAAAAGACTACATTCTCGTCAATCTACATTAGAATACCTAGAGAAGTACACGGAGAGAATTAAAAAGTAATTTTTGTCGTGAATTTCACGGTAAAAATTACCGTGATATATTTCAATGTGGGGACAAGTGAGAAAAACATAATAATTCGTATGCGATAAGTTTATTTTAATTCACGTTACAGAAAATTTCAAATACGTAGCAAAAATTTTACTATACAAGAAGGGTAGAAATTGGAGACAGTCAAATTTAGCATGTTTATTCGAAAATTTACCTACTGTCGGTTAAAAATTACCAACCGCACCGTACGCGGTATTTTTACGATACTGCACAGTAAAATTTGCCTGCGTCAACCTCAGAAGAAAAATTTCCTAAAAGGCTGGTAAAATTTATATATCTTCCCCTCATTGTGACCGTTTTTTCCTCTACTGTTTTTTGTTTACCTTTTTTTCTCTCCACCAAGAAGGTGGAGAGAAAAAAGTCGGCCGGGAAAAAGAAAGAGTCGCCCGGGCCCCTTGCGGCCCGGCCGACTTACCCCTCTGTGTCTTATTTCGCCGTGAAATGCCGAAGAACAACATTTCACGACGAAATGTACGCAACTAGGTTTCGAACCCGGGACTCCCAGTTTGAAGGCGAGCACGCTAACCACTAGACCATCGCTCCGATTCCTTAGTGAAATGTATTTTTTCTTCAAAGACCGGTGCTATAATAATCATAATAATAACCGAAATAATAATAACCATAATAATAATAATAAATATTATTTATTATTGAAAAATTGGTACAAATTAACGTTGTTCGTTTTTTGTTGGGAATTTTTTTTTCTCTCGTGTAAATTGGTATACTCAACAAACAGATAAGGAGAGAAATTTAATTATTAGAATTTATTTTTCATTTAATACTACCATTTTTTTACAATACATTTCGTACCATCGTAGGCTCGAGTGATGTGACTAATTTGCGCACATATTATTTTGTCAACATTTGAAATCGTAAAATCGTATTCACGCTTAAAAATTTCATAAGCAGTTTATGTACGCAGTTTAGACGAAATTTTTTGGAAACTCCCATCGCGCCATATAAGGAATAGATAGACCACTAAAACCGAACCGCGCACCGCTACTTGGTATGAAGGGGATTTTTTACCATGCAGTGCCTCAAAATTACCGTACCGTACCGCACGATAATTTTAACCAAGCGCGCACGATAATTTTTACCGAGAGCACAATACATTTTCCTACAACACTCATTAAATTTTATAATAAATCTTAAAATAACTGTTATAAAGACGATACTTTTTTATAGAGATTTTTAAAAGGCATAAAATAATAAAATGCACAGTAAAATTTCGCTGATATTATATATTTTTTAAATTTAAGTTTTGCGCATTTTGTTACACATCAAAATTTACTAGAAAATCTGGTAAAATTTTCTATCTGCAGACGAAATTTTATTTTATTTTCGTGAAAATCTGTGTTTTACTCAGCAATAATAAGCGAAGTTTCAGGGTTGTCATCTGGTTACCGTTACTGCACGGTAATTTTTAACATTTAATTCTCTCCGTGTACGTACGGAATTTAAAAAATATTGTTGTATTCAAAAGTTGTAGGTATTGGAATTGAGTTATAGGTATTTGAATGAATTTTCGGTGAAAATTTTTGTATAAAACTGCTCATAAAATGAAAAGTTTTCGATTAATCAGAAATTCCCTACGTACTTCTCTGCGAAATGCAATTAGGAACATAACTTTTAAATTTGAAGTAAATCGAGTGCAAATTGTTGAAGTTATTTGTCACGCCAAATGGAAAAAAGATATTTCGAGAAAAACGCGTTTAAAGTTTTAGGTACTCCATGGCCGCGCCAGAGGTGGGATTACGTCATACGCTCAAAGTCGGTGAAAAAAAAATGTTCTTGCTATAAATCGAACAGTAACTTATTCTTATGATGATAAAGCACCGTTTTAGCGAAAAAAAATCGATTTTTTGAAAATTCTGCTGTTGCCTTACTCCTCAACCCATTTAGTATGTTAACATGAACGCAATTTCGTTTACGTTGATGAAGACACTGCATGAGCTCATTCAGTATCATGAATTTCAGGTACATCGTGTCCTAAATTTATCGTTTCAAAATGCATCATGAACTTATAAGACGGCAAATTTGAATTTTACCATGAATATTTGCAGTTTGACGTCATATGAAGGCCATCTAATGACTTTTGTTGGTGAACTCACTGGCTTAGCACTGGCAGTAGACATGCCGTCCAAGCAATATTACGGCGATATGTATGTTTCTCAGTGATACATCATATGACACCGATATGCATGTTTCTAAGAAGGAACATCCCTCAGGTGACACCCTTCGATTTTGTTGAAATTTGGATATGTTATAAAGCACCGAAAAGTAAGCGATACGTATTTTTTTTATCGGCGAAAAAACGGTTTTAAGGGGCGAAAAGAACTTTCGAAAATAGGGGTGTTTTTCGTTTTTCGTCAATAACGTTATCGTTCTCATCTCCAATGTATAGTGCACAAAAAATAAACATTGTTGCAATTAATTTTTTTTTATATCTCGTACCGTTAAAACGCTATCGACGAAAAACGAAAAACATCCCCATTTTTTAGGGTGCGTTTCAGCCCTTAAAACCGTTATTCCACCGATTAAAAAAAAATACGTATCGCTTACTTTTCGGTGCTTTATAACGTATCCAAATTTCAACAAAATCGAAGGGTGTTACCTGAGGGATGTTCCTTGTAAGTGATACATTCGATGAGTGCAAGATGACGACGATATGTATGTATCTCAGTGATACATTCCATGACGGCGATATGCATATTGATAAAAATCAAGAATAATAAAAATAGGCAAAGAAACAAGGAAAGTTTACACAAGTGTTAGAATGGCTAAGTAGGTAGCGCTCTCAGCTCTAGAATTAGAAGACGTAGGTTCAAATCACGAGGGTAGGTAAAAACTTTAACGAGGCAGGATACGTTTAAATCCAATTATCACATAGGCAGCAATATAAATTAAGCATATGGAAACAAAAACACTACCAGATTTTTTTTTTTTTTTATTTTTCACGCCGTGACATCCATATGAGCTCCATATGAGCACAACGTAGTTACGTCACGCCATGCCGCCAATATGAGCTCCATAGGAGCTACATTTTTTCACGTTGTTTACGCCGTAACACCCGTATGAGCCCCATATGCACTCACCTGACTAGAAATGTTGCTACGGGCCAGACTAGAGTTGCATCCAGCATACCGTATTCCATACTACGGCATGGTACAGGCCGCCGGATCAGAGCTTCACCGGGCCTGAAACGCTTTTTTGGATCTGGCCATGACGCAGATGCTAGTAACGTAACTGATCCGTATACCTTTTCAGGCTCTGATCCGGATGCCGTATCTATGCCTGAAATGAAAAAAATGCAAAAATTACGAATAAAAAAACTCTGGTAGTATTATTTGTGTCCATAGTCGTTATTTATGATCCTGCCTATATGATAATTGGAATAAAACGTATTCTGCCTCGTTGAAGATTTTTACCTCCCCTCGGAATTGAACCTACGTTTTCTAATTCTAGAGCTGAGCGCGCTACCTATTTAGCCATTCCAACACTTGTGTGAACCTTCTTTTTTTCTTTGCTTATTTTTATCATTCTAATCCTATTCTAGAGAATATCGATAACTCAAAAGAATGTCAATAATTTTATTCATAGAGTTGAAGATTGCATCGCTGCAATGCAACAATAATCCTTTTTTCACCGGATTTCATCTGCCTATTTAGGCTGTGAAAATATCTTACACGTTTTTACATCTTCTGATGATGATTTTGTAAAAAAAGATGTTTAAGTTGTGCCAATAAAATTTAATTTGATTGATTTGATTGATTACCTTTTGATGATGATAAAAATAAACGAATCAAAAGGGGAGAAAAAAAGCGTTGCATTCCCACGGTGCAATCTTCGAATTTATTTTCATTCGTTCTTTGTATCTCGATTTGATGATGACGGCGTCCTCATGGATACCATATTACTTTTATTAGAATCTTGCCGACATTATGCACGCAGCAATTCAGTTGTTTACTTTGATGGCCCCGAATAAGGTCATCCGGTAGCATGCGGCGCAAATCAGACATACACTTCGAAGTGCATGGCGGATCGGCATCGGAAGTCTACTGGATTAGCCAACCTCGGAGCACAAATGGAAAAAGGAAAATCGATCAGGGCTTGGACAGGTAACCTTAACAGAGCCATGTGAGGGACGCGTTGCGGGTCGTCCGATGTGGGCCTGATTGATGCTGCCTTCTTACATCGGTATCTGGGTACTACTGATCCGGCAGACATACGGCGCCGATCAGGCACGGATTTCGGCGCCCTATCAAGGTCCTCGCAAGATTACCTGATTCAGGACTGATCAGTTTGTCTTTATTACACCCGTTCTCCGGATTCACTGATCCACTAAATACCCAGCTCAGATCAGTGATCCGGCTGCCGGAACAACATTTCCAGTCGGTCACTTATTATTGGATATTCGTGAGCCGATTTTGCTGTGCTGGTGAATTCATTGCATGCATACTCGTTCGAGAACAACTTTGCTTCATTTGGATTTGTTATTGTGAATCATCATGTGATGCAAAAATGACTTGAAGGGGAGCCCCGAGTAGAAATATTGTCAGGCTGGCCTGATATTTGATCTGCGCCTGATCAGCTTGTAGTAAGAAGGCCTTACTTAAGTTTGCCTTAATTTGCCTGATCAAGCTGGGGTCAGGCGGTGATCGAGCAACCGGACTTACGGCTTACTTCAATTCGCCTGACCCGGCTAGCTTCAGGCAATGTCAAGCAACTGGACTTACGGCTTACTTCAATTCGCCTCATCCAGCTAATTTCAAGCAATCATCATGTAACTGGACTTCTACAGTTTGGCGCTAAAAATGTGCCTAACCTCATCTTGTCAAATGATACACAGACACGAGAGAAGCACGAGACATATTATTAATCACTTTATACATTTTTACATATAACGTGTACGTTGTGAATAAGATGGACAAACACAATCGGAAGAAGATTGCGCAACGACTGTGTCTGCGTGAATAGCGGGCTCTAAATAAGGGAAAAAACGAAGAAATAATACAGCAGCAGGTTAGTATAACAATTAATTTTTTCAAAGACTTACAATTCTTAAATCTATAAATATAAATTGAATTAAATCTGACTGTAAATTAACCATACGCCAAATTATATATGCGTTGGTTGAAATATTTATTATGATACATTTGACAGATCCGGAACAGATCCTCTCAGCGAGGAACAACTCGAAATTCCTGAGATTGGCATGTGTTGGCGCTACCACTATGTAAGTAGATTTATATTTGTTTTGTGTATCGCTTTTATGTTTCTTTACTTGGTCCGTCTCCTTTGTCAAAGGAGAAGAAGAGACAGCGTAGGCCAACCAAATAATGGTAAGCTGACAGCGTAGTTCAATCTGGTAAATGTTTTGCCATCGGTGCTGATTAGCCCGGACAGTGCAGGCTAACCGAATAATAAGAAGTTAACTGCGCAGTTCAGTCAAGTGAAAGTAATTCCATCGGTGCAATTTAGCCCATAAGAAATGCACTTCGGATGGACATTACATTCACTGAACTGACTACGCTGTCAACTTACCATTATTTGTTTGGCCTTCGCTGTACAGCCTCGGACAGCGTAGGCTAACCGAACAATGACAAGTTGACTGCGTAGTTCAGTTAAGTGAAAGTAAGTCCATCGGTGCAAGTTAGCCCATTAGAAATGCACTTCGGATGGACATTACATTCACTGAACTGCACTACGCTGTCAACTTACCATTATTTGGTTAGTCTTCGCTACGGGCCCGGACAGTGTAGGCTAACCGAATAATGATAAGTTGACTGCATAGTTCAGTTAAGTGAAAGTATTTCCATCGGTGCAAGTTAGCCCATAAGAAATGCTCTTCGGATGGACATTACATTCACTGAACTGCACTACGCTGTCAACTCACCATTATTTGGTTGGTCTTCGCTGTACGGGCTCTCCTGCTTCGATTCTAATTTTCGTTAAAAAATGACCGCTCGCAGCTTTTGCAACAATTTTTTTTCTTCTTTAAAGTAGATAATTGGATGGTGAGAAAAAGGAAAAAAAAATAGAGCTCAATTTTGTGCCACCCTAATAAAATAATGTGCATACCTTATATAGATATATATGTAGACATTGAATTCTAAGTGGGATGAACATTTTCGTATTTTTCAGTGGCTGTCATTTCGAAATATAGGGAACACGGAATAGAAGTTCTTTCGAAGCAAATTGGACAAGCTGTTGGAGCGGTATCAAGGCCTGATTAATTCAGCAAAAGACTGGGACAAGTTTCGAGCGTCGCGTAAAAAAACGAACAGAATGCCCAATATAATGTTTCCTAGAAATGTCTGGTCATAAAAACGTTGAGCTCTGTTTACTTCATTCACGAAGTTTCTAAAGTTTTTGTTTGAAAAATATATTAGTTTATTTCGGGATGATAAGTGGAATATAATACAGTGATATATCTTAGTTTATTTCGAGTTTTTGTTCTATTACAAATACAAGAAAAATGATGTTTGTTTTCCATATAGATATATGTGAAAAATATATGTGATAAATTTTATATTAAGATTAAAAAATAAACGATCAGCGTTATTTATAAAGTGGTACCTTTTTCTCTTTTGTGTATGCGTTGTATTTTTTATTTCAGGAAAAAATCGGTCATCCTGAGCCGTGAAAAATCATATGATTTTTCATTTTGATCAAGCCGTGAAAAATTAAGCCCTTATCAGGCCTTAATTTTTTACGCTGATCAGGCCTTGATCTTTTACACTGACCAGGCCTTGATTTTTTACCCTGATCAGGCCTTGATAGTTTACCCTGATCAGGCCTTGATTTTTTACCCTGATCAGACGGAAGTCAGGGATTGTGTTTCAAAAATGATCAGGGCTTGATAAAAAATTCTGATCAAGGCTGGAAAAAGAAGTCAGGATGCCTGATCAGGTGTTTATTGTAGCTGGAGCAAGATTTCTACTCGGGGCACTCATAAGGGACACATAGCTGTGTGATTTTCTATGTCTCATAGAAGATCTACGTATGATGCCAATATGATCTACATGTGTCTATCTGGGTACCCAAAAATGCCGAAATAAACCCAAACCCGAAAACTAGTGCGCGTCGCCAAAAATCCCTTTAGGAGTTGTCTTAAAATATTAAAAGGAAGGTTTCGTCAAAATTTCAACTGGATTGGTGGGGCAGGGGGGCGGGCGTTTTCGGAACTTTACCTTAAAAAACTGCTACATCGATCTTTTCTCAAACTTTTATGGCAGTTCTAGATAACTGCCATAAAAGCAGTTATGGCAGTTATCAAGTACTTCGATAGTACTTGATCGAAGGTTTTTTCCCATGTATACTTTCGATGTAATGAACGAAAAATCCCCATTTTTTTCGCCCAAGTCGATTCATTTTGAACACACGCTATTTTTTTACTTCCATATTTCGGAAATTTCTTCGATTAATCATAACATAAATTAATATACTAACCATTTTTTTGTACTCCCCGGACATCCGCTGTAAATCGATTATGATTAAATATTTTTCCACAAACAAAATTACAGAGCGTTCTTCAGATGATACTTGTTCAGATACAATTTTTTTCAAATGCAATATTTTTGTACAAGTGTACGATCGCGATTTTCTAAAAAACAAAACCCAAAAACGAGGTGTTTTCGACTGTTACACAACCCGTTAATACTATCGTCGTTTTCCCGCCCACCATCGACCAAATTATGTAAAGCCTCTTCCCAATAAACTTACGCCGATGTACCCAGTAAAAAAATTCTGCCTCGGTATTGGAACCCTTCTTTCGTACCCATGTCCGGCTTTGAGTTAAATAGAAAATATGGAAATAAGTAAAGAGTGCGAGGCGTTTCGCATTGTATACACAGGGTGGCCCGAAAGGTGATTTCCGAAATGAAAATCTAGATGCCTCGTATCAAAACCTGTACGAATCACCCCCATGTATGTTCTACGATATTTTTGACTTTTCGAGAAGAAAGCATTTTTTTAATTTCTCTTTTTTGTGTATGTACTTTCCTAGCAATTTTCTAACTTGTGTCATCGTTATGAACTGTTGAGCACTGTTGTGCTTATTGTTGTATGCACTGTTAAGCACTAAATAAACTACCAACTGAACACCAAGGCAAATGCCTTAGATTCTAATCAAAAGGAAAAATAGTTTCAAGAGGAGCAGTCACTAAAGTTAAGATAATAAAAATAATACTTATTTTACATTTAACGTTTTCAAAATATTTTGTTTACACTTTCAAGAGGCAAGTGGATACACAAAAAACAGAAAAATCATAACCTATAATACAAGAGAATACGGAGAAAAAAATCGCTTTTATCTCGAAAATTAAAAAAGATCGTAGAACATACATGGGGGTGATTTGAAACGAGGCATCTTTACCTTTGGACGTGTGTGTGTGTGTGTGCGCGTACGTTTGTGTGTGTGTGTGTGTGTGTGTGTGTGTGTGTGTGTGTGTGTGTGTGTGTGTGCGTGCGCGCGCGTGCGTGCGTGTGTGTGTGTGTGTGTGCGTGTGTGTGTATGTATGTTCGAATGCTCCTGCCTGGATCATTTTCATCGTCAAATGGAACGACGAAGATAAGAAGGACGAGAATCGGCTCAAATGCAGTTCGTCACACATACGAGGGAGACCGCGGGGATAACGATACAGGAAAGAGTAGCTGTAGGGCGGTGAAGGGGGGACGGGAGACGAGGAATAATATGAGAAAGACCGACGACTGCACACACAGACCCGCACAGACACTCGTGGCTATACATATACAGGGTGTCCGAGAACTGAATGCGTTCCCTGAAATAGGGGGTTGGAGATGAAATTCTGCGTCGCGTGATATAAGCATGTGTGGGTCTCAGATCAACCCCTCAATTATTATGAATTTTTACCAATCGACTCAGAATGTCACCCCCAACCCCCCATTTCAGGGAACGCATTCAGTTCTGGGACGCCCTGTATATATATATATATATATATATATATATATATATCGGTGTTTGTTGCAGGGCCTGGTGGACGTCGAGGTTTGGGGCCCGTCCGTCGCGTGTTTTTGCCCCCCGTCTGGTCCCCACCGTGGCTCATCGTTTTTTGTCTGGGTGCTGCACTGTATGCACCCTTCTGCCCCCCCCCCCACCCGCCTTCACCTCTTTCCGAGCCCGCACTCACCAAACTTCTCTCTTCCCGCCTCCCGTGTACTTCTCTTTTAGCTTTCTTTCTTTCTTATTCTCGACGGCCTTCCTTCGCGCCAGTCCGTGCACTCCGATGCGATGCCCTTCTCCCATCACGTTACTCGCCCTTAAGGCTGAGCATATTCCGTCGTAAAGCTTCCTCCACAATACGTTGATCCCACGAAGGCAAATAAGCTGCGCTTTCGAGAGTCTTGTTGAGAAACGGTTGCGGAAAAGGGCCACAAAACGGCAAAAAAAGGGAGAGAGAGAGAGAGAGAAAGAGAGAGAGAAAGAGAGAGAGAGCGAGAAAGGAGATGGATTGATTGATTGACGATACATTAGAAATTTCATCAAGCGAATATGATAATGTCTGCATAATATCAGCGAAATAGAATAAAGACGATACTAAATAAACAAATAATGATAAATGAAAGATATGCAATGATAAATTATATGTAAATAATGCAGTGATGCTGACAATAATAATGATAAATGTAGTATTAATGACAATTGTAATAATAAATGGATAGGAGAAGAATAACAACAATCATTATGCTAACGGTTACAGTAAAACAATGTTTTTGATACTTTTAAGCAATTTCATACTCATGGTACTCAGCTTATATTAATAATAAATCAAATATTCTTCAACAATACTGATACGCAGTTTTAGGCGGGGGGGAGATACCTTTGGGTGAGGAAAAATGGCTGATTTTCATGATTTTTTTAAGAAAAGATTTATTTATTATTGTTTAGGCTTAGGGTATGTTTTATTACTACTTTTGGCTGTTGCATGGTATCTTTTTATTATAAATCTTTAAAAATGGCGGAGTTTAAAAATGGCATTGTCTTCTAAACGGGTTGCGACGGATGTTGTCAGACGGCGTGACGGGTAGCGTCGGCGGGATTAGTCGGAAAAAAACTAACGAAGATTTTTCTTTCATTAACACTCATACGCAGAATATGAACCAAGATAACGTGAGAAATGGTGAAAATCGACTAAATGGTACATTTTGCAACAAAAGAATACTCTTTTTTATTATCAAAAACATTTGCGGTCATGTTTTAGACCATAAGGTTAGAAAGAGTTATACCAAATTTCATCAGAGTCGGCCGATTAGTTTTTCATACGTCACGCCAGTTGTGAAAATGCAGTTTAGAAGACCGTGCGACATCCGCCGTTTTTAAAGATAAATAAATTTTTTAAATACCATTTAACAGCCAAAAATAGTAATAAAATATACCCTGAGCCTCAAAAATGGTGAATAAATCTTTCCTAAAAAAAAAGTCATGAAAATCAGCACATTTTCTCCTCGCCGTAAGATACGTTTAGGCGAGTAGAAATTTTACAGTAATTGTATACTAGTAATATTAAGCCCATATCAATAGTAAATAAAATATTATAAAATAATACTGATACTCAGCTTCAGTTTAATACCAAAATAAATGTCAAATATTTGCAATAATACTAATACACAGCTTATATGAATAATAGAAGGAAGAGACGAAGTGGACTAAAAATTACTGCAGATCGCGATCATTAAAATGGTCCATGAAACAGCAATTACTTCGATAATTAATTATACTTAACACGACATTTCGATTTTACAGTTTCAAATAAAATGATACAGAACTATAGAGTGTTTCCCACGCTTTTACAATTTTCCATACAATTCGCGTGCGGTCAACCGACTTCAAAATGTTCCAAGCACAACTGTGTCAATTGGCTTCGCGAAAATTTTCGAATGTTTTGCCCATCAGGGTCCCGGCATAATTGATTTTCCAATTACATCGCGGTTCGGTGATTCGGTTTGGAGTTTTTTTTTACGAAATTTCGCGCAATTACGAATGCAGTGTGCAGACTGCGTCTGCTGAATTTCAATTATTCGCACAAAGAGCCATTTTGCCGTCTGGCAAAAATTTTCGCTGTGGATGCACCCTAAGGATTTTCTTATTTTTCTCGTGTTATATATATATATATATACATCGCGTCTCGCCGTCTCGCAACCGGTGGCCAGTGAAACCACTTTGCAAAGCTCGAAGAGAGCAGGAAAGTGCACCTTCGTCGTCGAGGGGCTGGTGCAGTTATACGACGCGAGCGAAAGACAGAGAGGAATAATTCTATCGCTCGACCCTCGTCGCCTCTCTGCTGCACCTGCCCGCGATAAATATACGTATGTGCAAAAAGTATATGAATGCATGTATGTATGGATGTATGCACGTATGTATGCGTGTATGTATATATGTATGCATGTATGCACGAATGTATGCACGTATGTATATATATATATATATGTGTATGAGTGTATGCAGATATGCATGCATGCACGTATGTATATATATATATATATATGTATGAGTGTATGCAGATATGCATGCATGCACGTATGTATACATGTATGTATGTTTGCATGCAATTATATGTGTATTTATGTATTCACGTATGTATGCATGTTCCATGGCACGCAAAGCGCTCTTTATCTTCTTTTCTGTTTCCTCATTGCACCGTCTCGTCTCGAGACGCGAAATGATAATATTTCGTTGATAAACTCCGTAATAAGCGATGATAATAGTGATGCCCGTTGATGAGCCAAGCGCAGCACAATGAGGAACTGCAACGTTGCAGATCGCTGCAGATTTACGAAGGCGGTGTCCTCTTATCGCAAAGTGTATTGTTGTTGTTAGTTTTCTTTTTTTTTCATTATCTTATCAAACGTAAATATAGTGAAAGAATGTTTATGAATTTCTCGGAGTAATCGAAATGTGGCTATCGATGAAGAAAAGGCAACGGGTTGGGATACTCCCGTAAGGTTAAGCCGAAAATTGTGAGGGGTCGAACGAAAAGAAATTTATCGTGAATTTAGTGTCATAAATGGGTTGTAACAATCGAAAACAGCTCATTTTTGGGATTTTTTTTGTTGAGAAAATCGTGATGATAAAATTCTACAAAAATTAGGGTTTTGAAAAAGTATAATCTAAAGAACGCTCTGTATTTTTGTTTGTGTGACAACATTCTTTTTATAATAGATTTACAACCGATGTCCGGGAAGCCACCTCTCGAAAACTTTTTTTTGCGGTGAGCAATGCTCTTCTGAAACAGGTTATCTAATATGAAATAATCAATCAAGTTCCTTTAGTATATTAATTTATCCTATGCTCAATCGAAGGAATTTCCGAAGTATGAAATTTAAAAAAATAGCACGTGTTCAAAATGAGTCTTGATTTTGGCGAAAAAATGGGCCATTTTTCATTCATCAAATCGAAAGTATACATCGGAAAAAAATCCGTCGACCAAATACTATATTTTTACTTTTTCTATTCGGTCACTTTTGATCCGATCTCCTCGGAATTTTCAGGGAACATTTATAAGAGGATATACTATCAAAATATATTGGTTCTGAAAAAGTGATTTTTCGACTTTTACAAATAGGCGTAACCCCTTAACCAGGATTTATTCAAGTTAAATATTTGATATTTATTTTGTTTCCTGAGTTCCAACGTATATTGTTGCGGGTTTTCACGTATTAACCTTCCCAATCGAACCCTTTCCTATCCCTCCCTTCCTCATTTCGCTTTTTTTATGATTCTTTTTTAAGAAAAGATTTCTTCACCATTTTTGAGACTCAGGGAATGTTTTTAACTACTTTTGGCTGCTGCATGGTATTTTTTTTTATTAATTGTTAAAAATAACGGGGGTGTGGCACGGTCGTTTGAACTAGTTGCGGCCGATGTTGTCAGACGGCGTGAAACGTAGCGTCGGCGGGATTAACCTGAAAAAAAATCAATGAAGATTTTTCTTTCATCAACAATTATACGCTAAATATGAACCAAGAAAAAAGTTATAAATGTTGGAAATCGTATACATAGCACGCTTTGAAACTAAAATATTGAATTGTCCGAAAAAAATGCAATCAAAAAATACTTTTTTTTATGTTTAAAAACATTGAAGGTCATATTATAGACAATAAGGCTAGAAAAATTTACATCAAATTTCATAAGAAGCGGTCAATTATTTTTTAGCTTTACGTCACGCCAGTTTTGAAAATGCAATTTACAACTGTAAGTACGTCAAAATGTAGCTTCGAGAGGTCCTCGTAACCTTATCAATGCGTTCAATACCAGATTCAAAAAAATCTGAAATATAAGATTTTTCATTCGCCGCACCTTCGTCACAACCCTCGGTTCGTTCAATCCATAAGAAATGGGAATCCGTCACGAATTCTAGTGAAGGAGGGACGAGGAAACCGACTAGACTTCCTAATTGTTATCTCAAATATTGAACATCGAGAGTGCGCGAAATTGCGGAGATGTGTCGTCGGCAGGAGAATAAGCGAATGCACGACAAATGACGAAAAATAAAAAATATTCAAAAATAAGAGAGGGGAGAAAATTCACGTATTTAGCGAATGGAAATCGCAAAGGCCTCGTCGCGGTCGTTGTCAGGCTGATGCGTTTCTGAAAGTCGTTCCACGACTGTACACGCCATATCCAAGCAAAGAAAAAAAGAGAGAGACCGCTGCAAATATACCGCCGCGTCGCTGCGCTCTTTTCATTTTTTTTACTCCTCCATCTTTTATATACGTACTCTGCCGCATTCTCGCCCTCCCCATATCTCACTTTTGTTTCTCTCTTTATTATATTCTCCTTTCTTTGCGCTCCGGCACTCTCTCTAGGAAAAAAAATGTATATATATATATATATATATATATATATATATATATATATATATATATAGGGTGTCCCGGAACTGAATGCGTTCCCTAAAATTGGGGGTTGGGGTTGAAATTCTGAGTCGATTGATATAAGCATGTTGTGGGTCTCAAATCAACTCCTGAATCATTATTAATTTTTAAAGGCGAGCCAATCAGGTGCGCCCGATGAGCCGGCTCATCGGGCGCGCCTTATCTCGGCCATCCGAAATAACTCGGTAATTATCGACGTCACAAAAAAATGTTCCAGACAAAAGTTGTACGGTGTGAAGGGGGCCATCAAATGCGACCAATTTTTTTTTAATTCGGCGGAGGCACTGACGCACAGTGAAGGTCACCTCCACTTTTTTGAATGGAATGGTACATTTTTTTCAACCATCTTGTGGAGCAACTCGAGCCGCATAAAAAAAACATTAGGGGGTCAACGTCGTTCAGAGATAAGAGGGACACGCTGTATATATCACGCTTTTCCTCCTTCAGCCGCTCTTGGTTTTTTTTGTTCACTTCTTGGCGCGCCGCGACGCCCGCGAGAGGGTTCTATACGGTCGACGTGTACTCGAAGAGCGTTTAACGAGCGGTCGATCCGTTGAACCGACGATGATGAACGTTGATAAGGTTTTATGGCCCTGTCCCATCCTGTGTCCCACCAATCCCCGGATCGCCGTGTGCATCGCAAAGGCAACCATACACACGTTTTCTTTGGTACAAATGTCTTTGTGTCTACCTTGAACATTGTTAAGCTCTGCAAATTCGTCTCATCCGTTGAGTACGTTTGTTTTTATCAATCAATATAGTCCGAGACACTTAGAAATACATTGAAATATATATTGGAATGGTTTTTCTTCGCGGTATCGAAATTTGCAACGTTGGAATGCAACAAAAATTCCAGTTGATTTATCCACTTTGTCATTTTTGTTATTGTACATAATCTTTTTTTCCTCATACTTAGATTGTGAAATTCCGAATAAAAATTTTCTGTTATTTTTGTAATTTTTATCTGCTGACAAAAATTAGAGAAGGTAAAAAACAAAATTTTTTGTATTCGAACGATGCAAACGTCAAACTCATTTTGCTTCTGTCCTATTCGTCTGCCTAGTTTCAGATTACGTGATTATGGAGATTTTTTGAAACTGAAAATATTACGGGCATCATGTGGAACTTTCAGGGTATTTTATAAGACATTTGAACAACGCGAAAGAACCAGGTACGAAAAGTGCGATTTTTTCTATATCGTTTTATCGACGCGATAACACTAGTTATTTATTTATTTTTGTTTATTTTTCAATTTCCTTCGAATGCCCTTGCTGGTTCTTACAATCCCTCCGCTTCTATCACAGCGGATCACCGCTGGTATTAACACAACTGATTGATAATACAATTAATAATAATAATATATAAATCGATTTTTTCCATCACAGATCAATATGAGATAAAAATTGTTGAAGACCGCTGGAAAGATAATTGAACGTCTCGAACAGGCGTATTATTGGGTCTCGAAAAATGTGCATAAATTCCTGACACTCGTGACCACTTTCTCCCATCAAATATGCGTCTCAATATGAATGCGCAAAAAAGCCCCGCGAAAAAAAATTAAAACCTGCTGCATGAAAAAAACATCCTTTATTTTCATGATAAAAAAAAACCCTTTGGCGCGTTGAAGGGGAGATACCTTTAGGCTACGAAAAAATTGCTGATTTTCATGATTTTTTTGTAGAGGAAACATTTCTTCATCATTTTTGAGACCTAGATTATATTTTTCACTGCTTTTGGCTGTTACATGGTATTTTTTTATTTTATTAATCGTTAAAAATGGCAGAGGCATGGCACTGGCTTCTAAACTGGTTGCGGCGGATTCTGTCAGACGGCGTGACACGTAGCGTTGGCGGAATTGGTCTGAAAAAAAACCAACGAAGATTTTTCTTTCATTATCACTCATACGCAGAACATGAACCAAGAAAAAGTAAGAAATGTTAAAAATCGATCAAACGGTACCGTGAAACGAGGTTACTTTTAACAGGTTTTGGAAGTTTTCTGTAAGTAACTTTTTTTAACATCCTAAATTCAAACTTTTTTGCTCCGATAGAACAATGTGTCCTTTGGCTATTAAATGTATAAGAAAGTCAAGCCCCCCCGCAATTTTATATATTTTTTTTCAAAAATGTCGAAGTAACCTCGAGTGCGGGGTTTCTTTGACAAGGCATTGAAATGCAACGTATATCAAAGATTTAGGGTTACTTTGACATCATTTTGATTTAAAAAAAAACGTATGCATTATACATGGAATCAAATGGAAAACAAAGATCAAATTGTCATCTTTATTAAGAGGGGACACCACACAGACTGTGACAGGCCAAAAAAGTTCGTTTTTACCGATTTTTTTTGTCTACTGAATTATTTATTGGGGACTTGGAAAAAAGGTATATTAATAAGCATATATTGAAATGATTTCGTGTAAATTTTTATTTTTTAAAATTTATACGAAAATTAAAAAAAAATCGTTTTCTCAGAATCATGTTTTTCAAACCGGCACGCGGCAGAACTCGAACAATTTTTGTCCAATCGACTTGAAATTTTAACTGTTGCTTCGTAGATTCCTTTAACAGTCAAGTTCAAGCGCTTTTTTCGATTTATTGAAAATTGTAAAAAATATATCACTTTTGATATGAAAATTATGGTCGAATTTTCCTATCAATTTTTTCCAAATTCGTCTTTTTTTAAATTATTTTTTAATATCCCCTCGTACTTGACTGCTAAAACTAATATGATGAACCAAAATATTTCACTCAGTTCTGAGACTAAATTCACGACAGTTCTACTGCGTGCCGCGGAGAAGGTTGGCTGAAAACCAGTGGTGCTATAGCGACTCGTGCGCCGTCATTTTGTATTCTTTTGACATATCATTTTTTTGTTTACACACTTCAATATATACCTTATAAAACCTAAAAGTTCTTTTGACCATGTATTTTATTTCTTTCTTTAGAAAAAGTTCAAAAGAAAACGATCGAAAATGGGCAGTTACAGTGGTGTTCTATTATAGGCACTTAATCAGTCTTAGAATTATTTTTGAGATCAAAATCAACTTGAGCAACTTTACAATCAACTTCAGCAACATTATAATAAACTTGAACAACATGTTGTTCAATTTTATTGCCCGCAGCCGCCGCCTGCCACAGAAAGCCACGCGGGCTCGCTGCGCACACATTTAAACCGTATTTCGGCGCTCCATTAAGGGGTGAGATGCAGGCAGAGGCGTGAAAAAACGAGCATTTTCAATTTAAAAAAAATGTATAGTAATTAAGTTTTTTTTTACAAAAGTGGTTACACAGACTTTTTATGTTTTATTTCAACTTGACTTATACAAATATTCAAAGAAAAATATTGATTATTTATAAAAATATTGCCATCTTTGTCGGACCCCCTTCGACATGTAATGCTTTGCGGTGACCATCAAAAAATTTTACTGGATCATCTGAAATCAAAAAACCAAAAAAAATCATTAGATTAATAATAAATCTAGTCGTTAATCGAAGCTTTTTTTTAATTAACAAAATGGCGGCTTCTCACAGATAACTTTCGATTTTCGACCAAAAAATCGCTCGTTTATCGTTAAAAAATATATATAAATATTCAACAAAAATGAAAATCCTTCGATTTAGGACTAGTTTTTAATTCTATCAAGAAGCACGCCAAATTTCATCAAAATCCATCGAGTGGTTTTTGAATTATAATGGTCACCGACTTGAAAAACATAGGTTCGAGAAAAACGCGTTTAAAGTTTTTTTATGTGGATACGGTATTACATGTTCGTAAAATTTTGAGCTCGATGGATGAAGCTAAACTTTTTTGATGTATTTTGATCCGCTGAATCTGAATACTACAGTTGTTGCCGAAAAGTCGAGCATTCAATAGTTTATAGC
Source organism: Ophion slaviceki (assembly GCA_944452715.1). Classification (NCBI taxonomy): domain Eukaryota; kingdom Metazoa; phylum Arthropoda; class Insecta; order Hymenoptera; family Ichneumonidae; genus Ophion; species Ophion slaviceki. Next base: position 14,354,589 of record OX101790.1, read on the forward strand.
CAATTGTTAAAACAATTTTTCAAAAAATGGAAGTTCTTCGGGATGAATTATTAATTTTTAACATTTTGGGCAATTTTGAAACTAAGTATTCTTTATAAAATTTTCCTAAAGTTCATAGATTTTGAGTAATACATTTTTGAAAATTTCTGAAAGAGTTTTCCAATTTTACACTCGATTTATGTATAGAAATACTAATTAAAAAATTACTTATATCGAATCATCAATTCCTGGTCCATAGAATAGGGCTTCCGCCGATGGGGAAGCTTCCAAAATATCAATTTGTTGTTGTCTTCGAAGCATTCTGCCTTCCCGGGTATTATCGTTTGCGCGTTTGTCAGCCGCTACCTGTCATAGGGACCCGACACCCCTTCACTAATTGTGGGATATCCCGGAAACTATTCATCGGATTCACTTGAAATTTTCAGGGAATATTTTCGAAACATCATACTTCAAGAAAATTGAGAACAAATCGATTTTTTGCAAATTCTGATTGCATCTCACCCCTTAAGACGGGAGCCTGAATTAGAAGTTCCAAAAAAAGCGTTTTTTCAGAAATTTTTTTAGAAGGACAAAAAATAAGTGAGCCTAGTAAACATTGGGGTATCTTTTCATGTATATTTAAAATGTATACATTTTTTTAACATAATACAATAAATGACTGCAGATTTATCAGCCTATTCCATGTGCGTCTTGATACTGCAGTCGCCAATCGGCGGAAAAGATGCAGCTTGTAATTCTTGACTGAAACAAAAAACCAATAAAGGTTTCCATTGTCATATATTTTTCTTCTGGGTGAATTAAGAAAAAGCAGAAAAAATCGTGAAATTATAACTTTTCTCCGGTTAAAAAAAATGTCTTAAAAAACAGTTTAACGTGCTAGAAAAATTATTTAAAAAGATTTTTTCAACGACTTTTTTAATTCACTTAGAACAGATTTTCATACTGAAGAAAATAAAAGTTGGTTTGATTCGATGGGTCGATTAGTTTTTTTGCTATCACGCCTGCCAATTTGGAAAAAACGTGAAAATGAAAATTCGAGAAAACGCACTTCAAAGTTTTCAATAGGAGGAAATATCAATATCAAATATTAATCGCTTCTCTGCTTTTCGCCTTATATCCCCGAAAATATTTACAATTGGCCTCTGTAACTTTGTAAATATATTCTTGGATAGTTTATCTATCGATTTAAGCAATAAACATTTTTGTTCGGACCTTCTAATTCATGCTCTGACCTTAAATAGCCCGAAAAGTTGTCAAAGTAAGTTTTACGGTACGCTTTGAAACAAAAAGATCGAAAGCAATAAAACGTTTTTCTTAAATTTTAAAAAAATGTTTAGGCTCATGTTTTAGACAATAAGGTTAGAAAGATTCATACCAAATGTCATCAGAATCGGTCGATTAGTTTTTTAGCTATCCGTCACGCCAGCTTTGAAAATGCCGTTTAGAAGACCATACCATACCTGCGCCATTTTCAAAGATTAATTTTAAAAAATACAACCTAGCAACCAAAAATAATAATAAAACGCGCCCTGAGTCTCAAAAATTGTGAAGAAATCTTTTCTAAAAAAAAAAAACCATAGAAATCCGCAATTTTTTTCCTCGCCCAAAGGTATTCCCGCCCTTAAATTCAACTGGAAGCGAATTTCGTTATAATTCGAGTATAAAAAGGCACAAATTGAAAGCGTACTGCGTTGTATAACGATGGCGTTTTATCGATCGAATCTCGACGATCGTGTACACGTGAGATTATTGTTCAAGTACGTTGGCTGCTCTTGAAGGAAGAATGAGCAAACGACTAATCGTCGTTACTAACTCAGCGCATTTCCTTCCCCTCTATTGTACACGTACAAACGCACACGTAGACACGTAAACGTATAAATACACGTGTGCATATATATTGCATTTTCGATTATATAGCGAAATAATTTCTATAGCGACTCGGTGGATATCTTTTTCTGGTGTTGACAGTGAGCGGGAGCGGTTACATAGTGTCAGTGGTGCTCGTTCTGTTGGTCGGTGCGTTGGTCGGTGTACTGGCAACGGTTTCACATCATCTGCATCATCATCATCATCGTCGTCCATTGACCCACACGGTTTCCGAGCCAGTCTCGATATTGCACGATCATCACGGCCTTCACCATCATCGACATCATCGTCATCATCATCTTCATCTTCAGCATCATCACAGCGAGGAAACGCCGGCGTCTCTTCAACGTCGGCTGCTGCTACAAGATTATCGGGCTCATCCTGCCACTCCGGTGAGTCTCAACATTTTTTTTTTGTTGCTTCGATATTTTTAATTTATGTAATTTTCATCCTGAGTTTTTTTGAGAGCGTTTCGAGGCATTTTAAATTACTTTTATTTTGATTATTAGAGAAAAGAAAGGTAATTTGGAATACCTTTTTGCTTTAGGCCTGCGACTTTTTGTAAAGTATAAACAAATAAAACCTTCATGAAATTGAAGCAATATTCATATACTATCAACCTGCAAGCTATAAAAAATAACTTAATATCGCTACTGGGTACAATATTACTTCGAACGCAAAATTGCACAATTCCGTTTTCGAGATGGGGTGCAGATACTTTGGAATAGAAGTATTCCAAAATATATTCACCGTGCTTAACTCAGTTATGTAGGCTGATTTAATTAGGCCATTGTATTAGAAGGAAATGTAAGACTTATGATTATTTCAATAATCAGTTCTTCAACAGTTTTAACAATTAAATAAATGGGTTATTTGCAAAAACCGCAAACATAGGATCCACCTTCGTAGCCGGCGCATTCACCGTGTACACCCAAAGTTCACACATATATGGTGTAGTAAAAAGAAATCCATTGTTTTTTGATGAAATTGAAGGCTTTATTTAGCATAGTTAGAATGATCCGATTTAGGTTGAATATGCATCGTTTTGATCGATAACTTGTTGCCATTTTGAAGGTAATTTCATTATGCCTTTCGCATAGAAACCCTCGTTCCTATTAGCAAAAAACTGAGAGTCGATTTTCACGAGCTTCTCTTGAGGCGAATGTTTCACCAGCAAAATCATTCGCCATAGACAGGAACAGGTGCTAGTCGCTTGGTATCAGATCCGGACTCTAAGGTGGATGCATAAGATGCTGCCAACCAAGCTCCCGGAGCTTTTGGCGAGTCACTATCGATGTGTCCGGCCTAGCGTTGTCCTGATGGACCACAATTCCTATCCTATTGGCCAAAGCTGGCTGCTTCTGGCCGATTACTTCCTTCAGACGGTCCAATTGTTGATAATACAGGTCCGAATAAAGAGTTTGGCCGTAGGGGAGCAGCTCATAGTAGATGATTCCCTGCCAATCTCACCGAACACACTTCAAAATCTTCCTGACCGTTAATCCTGGCTTGGTCACCGTTTGCGCCGGCTCACCGCCATTCGACCACGACCGTTTTCGCTTGACGTTGTCGTAAGTGACCAACTTTTCATCACCCGTCACCATCCGCTTCAGGAATAGGTCGATTTTGTTGCGATTCAGCGGCCATTCGCAGATGGAAATTCGGTCCATGAGGTTTTTTTTGCGTTAACTCGTGTGGCACCCATACTGTGTGTAGCTTCTTTTTGTATCCAGCCTTATTCAAGTGGTTCCAAACGGTTTTTTGTGCAATGTTTAGCTCCTAAGCAATCGAAACAGTGCTTACATGACGGTCGGACTCGAACATTTCCATTATTTTATCGGCGTTTTCAACAATTGGCCTTCCAGAGCGTGGTGCATCTTTGACATCAAAATTACCGGAAAGGAATCGACGAAACCAAAATTGCGCGTGATTGGCTGTTACAGTATCAGGACCACAAACACTATTCACATTTTCAGCCGCCTGGCTTGCGTTTTTTTCTTTATCGAAGAAAAACTGTAAAATATGGCGTATTTTCACTTTGCCGGTGGCCATCTTTGACGCGCGCTCAAACAATATTGAGTCAATCAATCACAAAACTGTCTGAGATGTTTACTTTAGTATGAAATATTATCTTTCTAACGCCATCTAGCCTAATCCGATCGCACTTATTCAACGCGAGATACAGATTACTAAAGCCATCTATTGCAAAAATAATGGATTTCTCTTTACTACACCTAATAAAACACTGCACCCATTATTCCTCCTGTCTTCGCTATACTTCCCTTTACAGAAAATACACTCTGCATCAGCTGCTGGGAATCTTCCACCAAATGAAGTTTCTAGTTCTCTAAATTGGTGAAAAATACCAACATACCGACAGCCAGACTTTCCCTTTTATATATTTGTGAGCTAGACCTACATCTAGTTACATCTATTACAAATAAGTCTCCGCCGTTTGACAAAAGATGGCCTCACCAGGAGGTTATGGTTGAAATTGTCAGATGTAAACCGTCATATCGTAAGGTTGGACATCTGGCAAGACCATAACCTTTAAATATTAGCGATTTTGTATCAGCATCGCATAATTTTTTTCGTGCGAAAATATCGAGTTTTGAGCCGAATAAGTGTCATTTACGGGAAGTCTTGCGTTTGGCACGAATCTCCCTCCAATAATGCTTCCAATTCCGCGTCTTCGTTTCAACCTTCCGCTACGTTCTTTGTCTTCGACGTCAAGATCACCGTTCTTAAAATTTTTAAGCCACTCACGACAACTTCACTCACTTAAAGCAGCCTCACCATATGCTTCTACAAGCAATCGATGCGCCTCAGCTGCAGGTTTCTTCAAATTAAAGACGTAAATAAGAGTTATCAAGTTCCCGCAAATGATGCTTATTCGGCGTAAAACTCGACATTTTTGCACGAAAAAAATTATCTCATGCAGATACAAAATCGCTAATATTTCAAGGTTATGGTCTTGCCAGATGTCCAACTTTACGATATGACGTTTTACATCTGACAATTTCAACCATAACCTCCTGGTGGGGCCATCTTTTGTCAAACGGCGGACACTTATTTGTACTCTTAATACATCTGGTTGCAAAACTGATGGTAATTTGGAATATTCCAAATTGTCAACAGATCGGGTATTCCAAATTAGCAACGAGACGTAGTCATCCATAAACTCTATTTTTTGTTTATAAACTGCGACGGGCGATATTTCTCTAACCACGAGAACGAGAGCTCCAATCGGGATCTGGTGCGGGAAACCGTCACCTTCGGCCGTTCCTCCCGGGCGCGTGCATCCGCGACCCGGGGCGCCAGAGAATTTTATTTCGCCGGATTTCTCAACCGGACTAAACTGGGGTCGGGGTGATCAAACCCGACCCGCCAGGCGGAGGCTGGAGCCCTCCTAGATTTTTGTTTCCCCCGGAATCTTAACCGGGTTCGGAGACTGGAGCTCTCCTCGGTTTTTTTGTCGCCGGAACCGTCTAACCGGACTAACCTGGATGCACTGGCGCGGGGGAGGACGGTTGCGGTACTGCACGGCCGCTCAGGCTGTGGAATGTGGTAGAGGGGTCGGGATTCACCGGGAGTAGCGTGAACGATCACGGGATCTGTCACTTTCGCGACACCGGTAACGTCACTAATAAAACACAATTAGGTTTTTTGTTGTGGTGCGGGAGCCGGTGGATTAACCACCCGGGATCTGGTTACGTCAACGCACTCAACGCGAACACGAAAGCGGAGGAAGACGTCGTACGCGCGGGAGCGAGAAGGCACGACGACGTGTCTCTAGAACGGGAACTACGGCGCGACGTCACGGGCGCGAGAGAGACACGACCGGTCTCTCGATCGCGAAGCTCGTGGCTCGCCGTCCCATCGACAACTGTCACGAGAACGTCAAATTCGGAATCAGGCGCATTTCGGGAGACTCTACTGTCTCACCTGAAAATTCGTAATTTTCTCTACCTCGCGCGACCAAGACCGGCGCGCGAGGGATTATTCGAGAGCGAGATAGAGCGCGTTAACAGAAAAACTGTCAACACGCTCGCGGGATCCAACCGTGCGAAATCGCCGGTTTAAGCGAAACTTAGCTCTTACGCCAGAATCGGGAGCTGAAATATTATTGAAATAATATTTTAATTCGGTAGCCGTCATCTCTGCCCGAGTTACCTCGAGATCGGATCGGGAACATACCGGGTGACTCTCTCCAACGGTAGCGGTGAGACTCTCTGGGATCGCATCCCCGGGCCATCGTGTGAGAGCAGGCAATGCTTCTTTTCAGAAGCGCGGCGCGAAAAGCCCCAGCTTCCGCCCGTAACGCAAACGGCCCGCTCTCCAACACGATGCACCACATCGTGGGGCGCCGGCATCTCAGCCGGGCGTGCACCGATTCCCCAGAGCGGTCTCGTTGGCGGCTTCCCTCGGTCGGGATTGCTCGATACGTTGAGCGCCACGCCACTCGACCGAGTTCTGCCCGCCAACTAAACGGAAACGGGATCGACAACGATAACAAAACAAATAAAAAAACGGAACACAAGGGGAGAAAGACCCTTAACACGCGTCACGGTAGCGACTCGGGCATATGCACGTAAACCACGTGATCGGTAGCCGCTCTTGTGACGCGGTTTCAAAGAAATCACGTCACAACTCCCCACCCCTTAAGGGTGGTTACGATCAGGGAACAACGTGATCTCTGCTAAGCAGGAGCCGTAGCTGAAATACACACGGTAGCAATACCTGTCCTTCCCTGTTGCAGTCGGTAGCTTGAACGGTGGGAAGGACCGAGACCTACTGCGGGAACCGAGCACCCGCAGCGCGAGAAATATAACCAGAACACCAACCAATTGATCGTATTCGATAGCAAAACTTTATCTCTCCCGTTACAGTCGGTAGCCTTAAGGTGGGAGAGATCGAGATCTACCGTGGGCGACCAATCGCCTCACAGCACGAGAAACAAAAAAAAATCGCACAACAAAAAAAGTTTTTGCGTAAACGATAGCATAGTCGTCTCTTCCCGTTACAATTCGGTAGCTATAATATGGGGAAGAGACCGAGATCTGCCGCGGACGAATAACCGCCCCGCGACGCGAGAAATTTTGCAGTGAGCAAATCGAGATCACACTTACCACCACCAGGGACGGACAAAACCAATCGGAACGGGCTTACCATTCGGCCGTAGCGTCCTCGTCTGGGTGGTGGCTCCGGGATCTTGCGAGAACCGCTCCAACCTGACCACACCTCTTCCGGTGAAGATGGTGCCGGGAACCCGAGTCAATCCGTGGCGACTCGCGGGAACGGTGAGGCGTCGCAGCCACTGCGAACGCCACGGCTGGGGGGGGGGGATCGGGCTAGCACGACGGGGATCCATCGTTATTCTGCCCTTTTCCCTCGCGAAGTATGGGCCAGAGGCCCCCCCTCACGGGAACTGTGAGGCTTTATCGCTTCACGCGGGGCTCTGGGCCGGAGGCCCAGATTGCGGCAGTTGTACGGCGCGGTTGCCTCATGCAAGAGTTATGGGCCAGAGGCCCATATTGCGGGAGCTGTGAAGGTGTTGCCACCTCACGCGAGAACTATGGGCCTGAGGTCCATATTGCGGGAGCCGTGAAGGTGTTGCCGCCTCACGCGAGAACTACGGGCCTGAGGCCCATATTGCGGGAGCTGTGAAGGTGTTGCCACCTCACGCGAGAACTATGGGCCAGAGGTCCATATTGCGGGAGCCGTGAAGGTGTTGCCGCCTCACGCGAGAACTACGGGCCTAAGGCCCATATTGCGGGAGCTGTGAAGGTGTTGCCACCTCACGCGAGAACTATGGGCCAGAGGCCCATTTTGCGGGAGCCGTGAAGGTGTTGCCACCTCACGCGAGAACTATGGGCCTGAGGCCCATATTGCGGGAGCTGTGCAGGTGTTGCTACCTCACGCGAGAACTATGGGCCTGAGGCCCATTTTGCGGGAGCTGTGAAGGTGTTGCTACCTCACGCGAGAACTATGGGCCAGAGGCCCATTTTGCGGGAGCCGTGAAGGTGTTGCCACCTCACGCGAGAACTATGGGCCTGAGGCCCATTTTGCGGGAGCTGTGAAGGTGTTGCCACCTCACGCGAGAACTATGGGCCAGAGGCCCATTTTGCGGGAGCCGTGAAGGTGTTGCCACCTCACGCGAGAACTATGGGCCAGAGGCCCATTTTGCGGGAGCTGTGAAGGTGTTGCCACCTCACGCGAGAACTATGGGCCAGAGGCCCATTTTGCGGGAGCTGTGAAGGTGTTGCCACCTCACGCGAGAACTATGGGCCAGAGGCCCATTTTGCGGGAGCCGTGAAGGTGTTGCCACCTCACGCGAGAACTATGGGCCAGAGGCCCATGTTGCGGGAGCTGTGAAGGTGTTGCCACCTCACGCGAGAACTATGGGCCAGAGGCCCATTTTGCGGGAGCCGTGAAGGTGTTGCCACCTCACGCGAGGACTATGGGCCAGAGGCCCATTTTGCGGGAGCCGTGAAGGTGTTGCCACCTCACGCGAGAACTATGGGCCAGAGGCCCATTTTGCGGGAGCTCGCCGGGGCCCGCTTAGGTGCGCGGGGTGTTTCGCGCGCCTCGGCTACCCCTGCGTCGCCTCCGGGCCTTTTGACCCGAAGGTCCGGGAACCGGGTCAGCGGCCATGTCCGGCACGGGAGTTGGCGGCGGGGGTCGCGCCTTGCGGGCCTCCGCTTGCGCGACTCGCATCCCCTTCAACTCCTCCCGCGGGACGTTGCGGCCTGCCTGCGGGACATACGGCCCCTCCTGCCGCCAGTCTCCGCTGCAGTGCGGGCACGTTCGCAAGGTTTTCCCCTTGCGTCCGCACCTGCGGCAGAAGGTCTTGGTGGGGGGTCCGAGCGGGCAGTTGCTATAACGATGCCCTACTTTACCGCAGCTATAGCATGCCCGGTCGAGAGCAATACCCCGCTGACGGTGGGATCCGCCACCCGGAGGTCGGCGATCGATGGCCGGGGTTGGCCCTCGAGCCTTCCCCGAAGCCACCAGACCAGCGTTAGCGGGGGTCGGGAGCTTACGGACCCCTTTGGGACGGGGGCCCCCGGGAGCCACCGGAGCCGGGGAGCTCGCCGGCTGCGCGGCCCGACCGGGACTCAGGGCATCCTGGGCTAACTCGCGGATGACCTTTATAAGGTCCTCCCCGGAGTCGCCCTCCAGACACTCAGTGTCCCGGAGCGTCGCCGCACAGGCCCGCAAGAGCTCCACAGGCCCGTAAGTGCTCGGGACCCATGGCGCGGGCGGTGGCGACGTGATCGTCGGCCTCGGGAACGGGGCGTCTAAGCGGGCCAAATCCTCGGACCACGGTCCGGACGCCTCCTCCATGGCACCACCGTCATCCTCCTCCTCCAACAACACAACCTCCCTGTCCGGGGTGGTCGAGTCGGATGCCATCTCGGTAACCTGCGAATACAAAAAATATATTAGCCCGGAATCACGGGGTCCGATAGGGTTTGAGGTCCTGCACGGAAACCTTCCCCTTCGATCGCCCATCGAGATCGGATAGCTCGTAAACTACCCGCGAGAGCTGCTTCGAGATCAGAAAGGGCCCCTCAAAAGGGGGCTCGAGAGCCGCCGTCACTCGCTTGGCTGCGGACGAGAGCCGATGCGCCCGGCGCAGTACGAGATCACCAACCTGGAACGTACGATCCCGACGGTGGAGATTGTACTGTTCCGATTGTCTACGGAACGCTTCATCGAGAGCGTGCGTGAAGGCTGTCCTTAGCGTATCGAGACGAGCCATACGCCTCACCCACTCCTCGGGAGGACGTGGGGTGATTTCGGGATCCCCCTCGGCCCCCCGGCGCAGCGATATCGCTGGCGCAGGTTCGCGGCCGAAGTTCGCGAACGCAGGCGTAGCCTGTAGAGAGCTATGATGCGCCGTGTTATACGCAAACCGGAACTCATGCAGGTGCGCGTCCCATTCCCGATGATTACCATCCAGGAAGGCGCGAATCATGGTTTTCACCACGCGATTCACCCGCTCGGTAGGATTGGCTTGGGGATGGTATGGCGGCGTAGTGCTATGCCGCATCCCCACGCGCTCGGTCAACTCGCGTATGTCGCGGTTGACGAACTCGGTGCCATTATCCGTGATCAAGACCTTGGGCGCCCCCCAGCGGGCGACGACCAGGTCATCGAGAGCTTTCGCGATCGCTTTTCCATTCGCCCTGCGAAGGGGCTGGACCTCTATCCATTTAGTATAGAGATCTTGGATCACGAGAACGTAGGCATGGCCGGATCGCCCAGGGGTGATCGGTCCCATGATGTCGGTAGCTACGGTCGTCCAGGGCTCCTCGACAATGCGATGACCCATGAGACCGGCGGGAGCTTGCTGCTCGACTTTGCAGCGCTGGCAGGTGTCACACCTCCGCACGTGAGCTACGACGTCTTTAAAAAGACCAGGCCAGAAATAGGTGATCGCCAAACGTCGGTACGTTTTGTCGACCCCCAAGTGGCCTGCTTGCGGTAGCGAATGGCACTCACTGAGAGCGCGCTGCCGGAGCTCGCGAGGAAGTACGAGCTTCCACGCGTCGAGATCCTCAAACTCGAGATCCGCTAAGTGGGAGGGTCGATGGTAATACAGCCGGCCCTCGACCAACTTCCAATCCGGGAACTTATCCGGGATCCGTTCGACGTCGCGAACCCGGCGACGGTACCATTGGTCCCGAGTGTCTTGGATACACGCTAGGGTGTCATCCCGACCTTCAGGGATCCTCGAGAGCGCGTCGGGAACATGGTGCAGCGCGCCTTTTCGGTGGATAATGGTGAAGCTGTATTCCAGCAACTCCAATGCCCATCGGGCTAGCCGACCAGTGGGGTTCTTCAGGTTGTGTAACCACCTGAGGCTGCTGTGATCAGTGATCACAGTGAAGCTGTAACCCTCTAGGTAGCAACGGAATTTCCGTATCGACCAGAGCACGGCGAGGCACTCCTGCTCCGTTACGGAATATTTCCGTTCCGGGGCGGTGAGAGCGCGGCTCGCGTAAGCGATAACCCTCTCGTGCCCCTCGATCACTTGCGTGAGAACGGCACCGAGACCCACTCCGCTAGCATCGGTCTGTAGCGTGAACGGGAGCGAGAAGTCGGGGCATGCGAGCGTCGGTGCGCTCGTCAAGCACCGCTTCAGCTGGTCGAGAGCACCTTGCTGTTCGGGATCCCATCGCCACCCGACGTCCTTTTTAGTAAGGCGAGTCAGGGGTTCGGCGATGGTCGCGAATTCCGGTATGAAGCGACGGTACCATGACGCCATGCCAAGGAACCGACGCAATTGCCGGAGATTTCGCGGGGCGGGATAATCGAGCACGGGAGCCAGTTTCTCGGGATCGATCTCAAGGCCTTGGTTGTTTACCAGGAAGCCGAGATAGCGCTTTTTTCGCGATTGATTGCCAGCCCCGCCTCCGAGATCTTGTCGAGAACCCTCCGAAGCCACACTAGGTGTTCTTCGAAGGTCCTGGTGACAATGATAATGTCATCCAGGTAAACGAAAACGTGTGGGTACATTTCCACACCGATAAGCCGGTCCAGCATTCGCTGGAACGTCGCGGGAGCATTCGTTAAGCCATAAGGCATTCGCTTGAACTGGAACAAGCCTCTGCCTGGCACAACGAAAGCGGTAACCTCACGGGAAGCGGGATCCATTGGGACTTGCCAATACGCCTGACTCAGATCCAGAGTCGAGATGTAATTGGCCTGTCTCAATTCGTCGAGAATACCAGTCATGTTCGGGATGGGGTAGGCATCCTTCTTCGTGACTGCGTTAACCCTTCGGTAATCGATGCAAAAACGGTATTTACCGTTCGGTTTTTTAACCATAACGACCGGGCTAGCCCAGTCGCTACTTGACGGTTCGATTACGTCAGTCGAGAGCATCCGATCCACCTCCGCCCATATTATGTCGCGGATGACCGGAGTAACGGGATATGGCCGCTGCTTCACCGGGGGGCTGTCCCCTACGTCGATGCCGTGAGCAACGAGCGAGGTGACTGCCGACTCAGCCGGGGTTTGCGGTACGTGAGCATTGAGGAGCTCGTCGAGACGAGTCGCCTCATCGGGATCCGGTGAGCACAACCCACAGCACGTAGTGATGCGGGGGGTGCCGACCTCCGGGGTGAAGGTGTACAGGGTCTCTGGTGCGTCGCGGAACCACCAGGACTCACTGTAGAAATCCACCACCATCCGGGCTGCCCGCAAGCTATCTAACCCTAGGATTAGATCCTCCGAGAGCGAGTGTAGATGGTGCGCGAGAACCATGACCGGACGGCCATTTAAGATCAAAGGCACTCGGGAAGCCAGGTGCACAGTCTCGACCTGACCATTCGCAACCACGACGGATCGCGGTGGGATCTTGATCGCCTCTGTGCCGAGAGCTGCTACCCATTCGATGAGAATGGGGCCGATAAAGGTCTTGGTCGCGCCAGAGTCCACGAGAGCTGGGACGGGTTTCCCGCCTAAAAGCGGTTCCACCCGGAACGCAATAGCGCTCTGGTCGGAAGCCGAATTTACGACAACCTCCTCGAGAGAGGGGTCCTCTCCTGGGAGGGTCGTAACGGTAGCTGTTCGACTTCGTAGCTGTCGCCTACGCCTTTTCTTGCGTCCGGTAGCCTGTTGGCGTGGCGTCGCTACACGGGAACCTTTCGAGAAATTAATGTCGCCGAGGTCCGTCTCGGGAGGCAGAGGAGACTTTCTCACTCGCCTCCTCGCCCGTTTCCCCGGTTGCAGAAGGGGCAGCGGGTCGTGGACGTGCCTGACAGACCGCAACGGTAGCAGAAGCGACGGCGGGGATCAGTGCATTCTCGATGCTGATGCCCCGTCTTGCCGCAGTTCCAGCAACTGGGCCCGTCGGACTTCTCGGTAGCTGGGGTGGCCGTCACATGGCCACTCGGTAACGGGGAGGGGGTTTTATCCGCCCTATCCCTCGGGATCTTACCCTTCGGCGCCTTCGAGAACGATCGGCGCGCCGGCGGAGGTCGCGAGGGACTCTGCTCGCGCGCGCCTGCTACGGGACCTGCAGCTCGCTTGTTGCGTGGGGGCAACAATGCTTCGAGCATCTCGGGGTTTTCCTCCTCGCAAGAGGAGGGCCCTTCGGGAACCACGGCGATCGGGTCCTGCATGAGGTGCAGCCCGGGGCGGCGGGATACGCGCGGCGCCTGCCGCGGTTCGCGGTATGCGTACGCCGGGCAGAGGGAGGCCTCTGGCTTCGGCGGCACGCGTCGCGTGCTCATGCTCTTCAGGATTTGCTCCTGACGAGCGGCGGCACGCTCGAGATCCTTCATCGCCCAGTGGTCCTGCAACGGAATCACCAGGCGGTAGGACGGGAGCATATTGCGGTGCGCGTAGCGCACCTGTTCCCGCTCCGTCCAAGCTGGATCCAGACGGGAGAACAGGCCGCTCATGCAGCTCAAATATACGAGAGCGGACTCGGACTCGCCTTGGGTCCGGCACGAGATCTCCTCGCGCAAGGCGATCTGGTAGTCGGGGTCAGCGAAGCGTTCGCGAAACGCGGCTTTCGCGACCGGCCAACTCGACAACGTGCCTCGGGCTTGGCGGTACCACATCCGCGCGATGCCCTTGAGGCAGAACGAGAGCGTTTGGAGCAGGTCCTCGTCGTGAATACGAGCTAGGACGCGCCCTTCGTCGATGAGGGAGAGAAAGTCCTCTACATCCTCACCCTGACGGCCCGAGAACGTGGCCTCCCATCGGCGTACCTCTGGGAGGACTCGGTGAGGAGATAAAAACCTCCTAACCCGACGCGGGATCCGCTCGTCGCTTGACGACTCGAGATCGCTCCGGTTCAGAGTGACGACCCTACGACCTGGTCCGGTAGGCCGTGGTCTCTCGTCACCTCGGGAACCCGGGGTGGTCGAGGGGAAACCCCCCGTCAACCTCACTGAGGAGCGTCAGTCCCTGTCGGCGACAGACACCGGGTCGCTCCACCAGGAGCTTCGGGGCCGGGCTGGGCGTCGCACGTCGTCCGCCCGGGTCCGATCCATCCGGATCGGTCGTTCCACGGTGCGCACCTGTGGACCCAGCATCAGGTCCCCGATCGGGATCACGTCATCCGCTGAATCATCAGCGGGGTCCGAGAGCTGTGGCGGGACCTTCGGTATCGCACCTCCGGTTGCCATGGGGATGGCCTTCGGAGACCCGGAGGGCGTCGACGTACCGACCGAGAACGGGATCTAGGGGGGCTTGACTCCCCTTTCCGTGGAGACAATCCGACGGGGCGAGAACACGGGAAAATTTCTTTAAAAAAACAAACAAAAAAAAATTTTAAGAATGAAATATCTTCCCCCGATCCGAGTATTTCGGATCGTCGGGATCGGGGAATTGATTCCCCCTCGTCGGACGAACGCGACGGAACGAGAGCGAGGAGAAAATTAAAAAAAAGATTAAAAAAAAATTTATTTTCTCCTGATCCGAATTTTTATTCGGACCGTCGGGATCGGGGAATTTATTCCCTCCCGTCGGACGAATGCGACGGGGCGAGAGCGAGGAGAAAATTCAAAAATTTAAATAAATTATTTTCTCCCGATCCGAATTCTTATTCGGATCGCCGGGATCGGGAAATTTAGTCCCTCCCGTCGGATGAACGCGACGGAACGAGAGCGAGGAGAAAATTCAAAAAAAATTCAAAAAAAAAAAAAATTATTTTCTCCTGATCCGAATATTTCGGATCGCCGGGATCGGGGAATTTATTCCCTCCCGTCGGACGAATGCGACGGGGCGAGAGCGAGGAGAAAATCCAAAAAAATTTAAAAAAAAATAAAAAAAAATTAAATTATTTTCTCCTGATCCGAATATTTCGGATCGCCGGGATCGGAGAATTTATTCCCTCCCGTCGGACGAATGTGACGGGGCGAGAGCGAGGAGAAAAACCAAAAAAAAATTTCAAAAAAAAATAAATTATTTTCTCCTGATCCGAATTTTTCGGATCGCCGGGATCGGGGAATCTATTCCCTCCCGTCGGACGAATGCGACGGGGCGAGAGCGAGGAGAAAATCCAAAAAAATTTCAAAAAAAAAATAAATTATTTTCTCCCGATCCGAATTTTTATTCGGATCGTCGGGATCGGGGAATTTATTCCCTCCCGTCGGACGAATGCGACGGGGCGAGAGCGAGGAGAAAATTCAAAAATTTAAACAAATTATTTTCTCCCGATCCGAATTCTTATTCGGATCGCCGGGATCGGGGAATTTATTCCCTCCCGTCGGATGAACGCGACGGGGCGAGAGCGAGGAGAAAATTCAAAAATTTTAAAAATCAATTATTTTCTCCCGACCCGAGTATTTCGGGTCGTCGGGATCGGGGAATTTATTCCCTCCCGCCGGATGAATGCGACGGGGCGAGAGCGAGGAGAAAATTCAAAAAAATTAAAAATAAATTATTTTCTCCCGATCCGAATTTTTATTCGGATCGTCGGGATCGGGGAATTTATTCCCTCCCGTCGGACGAATGCGACGGGGCGAGAGCGAGGAGAAAATTCAAAAATTTAAATAAATTATTTTCTCCCGATCCGAATTCTTATTCGGATCGCCGGGATCGGGGAATTTATTCCCTCCCGTCGGACGAATGCGACGGAACGAGAGCGAGGAGAAAATTCAAAAATTTAAACAAATTATTTTCTCCCGATCCGAATTCTTATTCGGATCGCCGGGATCGGGGAATTTATTCCCTCCCGTCGGACGAATGCGACGGGGCGAGAGCGAGGAGAAAATTCAAAATAAATTAAAAATAAATTATTTTCTCCCGATCCGAATTTTTATTCGGATCGCCGGGATCGGGGAATTTATTCCCTCCCGTCGGACGAATGCGACGGGGCGAGAGCGAGGAGAAAATTCAAAAATTTAAATAAATTATTTTCTCCCGATCCGAATTCTTATTCGGATCGCCGGGATCGGGGAATTTATTCCCTCCCGTCGGATGAATGCGACGGGACGAGAGCAAGGAGAGAATTTATTTCAAAAGAATGAAAGATAATTTTATTCTCTCCCGATCCGAATTTTTATTCGGATCGTCGGGATCGGAAAATTTATTCCCTCCCGTCGAACAAGTGCGACGGGGCGAGAGCAAGGGGAAAATTTATTTCACAAGAAACTCAAAATAATTTTATTTCCCCCTGATCCGAATTTTTATTCGGATCGCCGGGATCGGGGAACGGCCCGGCCCGGGAGGGCCGCGTGCCACGAGAACCACGCGAAGGAGGAAAAATAATTTTCCGACGGCGTCGGGAACTCACCGGACGTTGAATATCCGTCTCGATGGTAATCCGAGATCCACGACCTGGTGGCCGGGACAAACCTTTCGTCAGGTTGTTCGGGAGCACTGGACGTACAAAACACAAAAAAAAATATATATCTTTTTTTTTTTTGTACCAACGGGAGCACTTCACAAACTTTTTTTTTCTCTTGTGACAACGGGAGCACTTCACAGAACTTAAAAAAAAAAATTTCTTCGTCGTGTGTTAACGGGAGCACTCAGCTTCGTAGAGCGGTAAATCCCGTAGGATATTCCCCTCTACGGTCGCGAATTCGCGCACTCCGCCGCGATAGCGTTTTCTCTCCACTCGCTAGGCGATCGAAGGGAAGGTTCACGAAAACGACGGGAGCAAATGAAAATGTTAATATTCAAACGAGAACTTACTGATTGTTAAGTGTTATCGGGAACTTGTGAACTCGGTGTAGACCGTTCGAAAGATCGCGTGATAATGAGGGCGATCGATCGGATTTTCGCACCTCGGGAACGTGAGGAAGGGCTCGCGGGGAAGGGAACATGATTTCGAGAGCCGGATGAAAAACTTATTTGTCACAGGTCCACGAGAGCTTCCCCGCCGCTCGCCCCGCGCCCGTGGCCTACTAGGCCTAGCGCGACGGCTAGCGCGGACGTACAGTCGGAGACCGCGTAATTTTCGCGAACGAAAATCTTGGGCTCCTCCGACCGTTTTCGAGAGCACCTCCGATAACTTTAAGGGGGAAATGGGGAGGTGAAAAGGGGACAGGATCCTCACTCGAGAGCGATCTCGCGAGGAGATGAAATCGAGAACGAAAGAGTGAAGTGGGAAAGAATGAAAGAAATAAACAAAAAGAAATTAAAAAAAAATTAATTAACTTTTTTTTTTTCCATTTCCTTCGTCCTTTCCTTCCTTCTTGTACTTCATCGGGAACAACTACTCACCGGCGTGGCCCCACGTTGGGCGCCATTTGCGACGGGCGATATTTCTCTAACCACGAGAACGAGAGCTCCAATCGGGATCTGGTGCGGGAAACCGTCACCTTCGGCCGTTCCTCCCGGGCGCGTGCATCCGCGACCCGGGGCGCCAGAGAATTTTATTTCGCCGGATTTCTCAACCGGACTAAACTGGGGTCGGGGTGATCAAACCCGACCCGCCAGGCGGAGGCTGGAGCCCTCCTAGATTTTTGTTTCCCCCGGAATCTTAACCGGGTTCGGAGACTGGAGCTCTCCTCGGTTTTTTTGTCGCCGGAACCGTCTAACCGGACTAACCTGGATGCACTGGCGCGGGGGAGGACGGTTGCGGTACTGCACGGCCGCTCAGGCTGTGGAATGTGGTAGAGGGGTCGGGATTCACCGGGAGTAGCGTGAACGATCACGGGATCTGTCACTTTCGCGACACCGGTAACGTCACTAATAAAACACAATTAGGTTTTTTGTTGTGGTGCGGGAGCCGGTGGATTAACCACCCGGGATCTGGTTACGTCAACGCACTCAACGCGAACACGAAAGCGGAGGAAGACGTCGTACGCGCGGGAGCGAGAAGGCACGACGACGTGTCTCTAGAACGGGAACTACGGCGCGACGTCACGGGCGCGAGAGAGACACGACCGGTCTCTCGATCGCGAAGCTCGTGGCTCGCCGTCCCATCGACAACTGTCACGAGAACGTCAAATTCGGAATCAGGCGCATTTCGGGAGACTCTACTGTCTCACCTGAAAATTCGTAATTTTCTCTACCTCGCGCGACCAAGACCGGCGCGCGAGGGATTATTCGAGAGCGAGATAGAGCGCGTTAACAGAAAAACTGTCAACACGCTCGCGGGATCCAACCGTGCGAAATCGCCGGTTTAAGCGAAACTTAGCTCTTACGCCAGAATCGGGAGCTGAAATATTATTGAAATAATATTTTAATTCGGTAGCCGTCATCTCTGCCCGAGTTACCTCGAGATCGGATCGGGAACATACCGGGTGACTCTCTCCAACGGTAGCGGTGAGACTCTCTGGGATCGCATCCCCGGGCCATCGTGTGAGAGCAGGCAATGCTTCTTTTCAGAAGCGCGGCGCGAAAAGCCCCAGCTTCCGCCCGTAACGCAAACGGCCCGCTCTCCAACACGATGCACCACATCGTGGGGCGCCGGCATCTCAGCCGGGCGTGCACCGATTCCCCAGAGCGGTCTCGTTGGCGGCTTCCCTCGGTCGGGATTGCTCGATACGTTGAGCGCCACGCCACTCGACCGAGTTCTGCCCGCCAACTAAACGGAAACGGGATCGACAACGATAACAAAACAAATAAAAAAAACGGAACACAAGGGGAGAAAGACCCTTAACACGCGTCACGGTAGCGACTCGGGCATATGCACGTAAACCACGTGATCGGTAGCCGCTCTTGTGACGCGGTTTCAAAGAAATCACGTCACAAAACATACAAATGTTTGAAATCAAAGCAATATACAAAGTTTATAGTCTATTTTACAGTACACATAAAGCTAAGCAACGTAATCATATGGAAATGTAGCGATTTGAACTCATGAAACACGTACCTTGAAAGTTTTCAAAAACGGCCCTTTACAATTCGAGCTCTGGTGGCCATCTTAGAAAGGTGCGGACGAACCGCGTGAACCTATCGGCAAGTGGCGCCTTCTTTTAACATTTCACGACGATAAAACTGAGATGGCGCTACTAGTTTCCGTGACACCCTGCTATTTCAAATTACCAGCAGTATTCCAAATATCCTTCCTTTCCTCTATCCGAAAACTTTTTTCGGATTCGGGTTGTAGATCTCCAATAATAATCATGATAAAGGTTCGAGTGATTTCTATAACCTTAAGTTGGAAAAACAAGTTTGGGCGTAAAAAAATTTACGTTACATTGCGATGTTGCAAGATTTAACATAATGTTTCGGGTTCTCATAAAAATTGTTTTTTTTTTTTCGTTAGTTTTATTTCTACGCATTTTTCTATCTATTCCATTTTTTAAATGAATTTACTGTTCTGTACAGGAAAAACACTGCAGCGAAAGTGACGGCTATTTTTAGGGGCGGGGGGGGGGGCAAGAAGAAATGCGGATTTTCATGATTTTTTTTAAAGAAAAGATTTCTTCACCATCATTGAGATTTAGGGTATGTTTTATTACTACTTTTGGTTGTTACATGGTATTTTTTTTAGTAATCTTTAATAATGGCGGTATGGCACGGTCTTCTAAACGGGTTGCGGCGGATGTTGTCAGATGGCGTGACACTTAGCCTCGTCAGGATTAATCTGAAAAAAAACCAGCGAAGACTTTTCTTTTATTAACACTCATATGCAGAATATGGACCAAGGAAAAGTGAGAAATGTTGAAAACCGATGAAATCGTGCGCTTACAAACAAAAAGATTGAATCTTCCGACAAAAAATGACTGCATTTTTCAAAAAACAATAAGCTTCATGTTTTAGACACTCGGGTTAGGAAGATTTATACCAAATTTCATCAGGATTGGTCGATTAGCTTTTCCGCTATAGCCCACGCCAGTTTCGAAAATGGAGTTTAGCAAATCGTGCCACACCTCCGCCATTTTTAAAGATTAATCAAAAAGGAAAATACCATGTAACAGCCAAAAGTAGTATTGAAACATACCCCAAGTCTTAAAAATGCTTAGGAAATCTTTCCTTTAAAAAAAAATCATGAAAATCAGCAAATTGTTTCCTCGTCTAAAGGTATCTCCCCCCTTAATTGTATCGTCATAAATTTGATTATATCGGATCTGATTATTATTTTCACGTATAGAGATTCTCTTATGTGTTACGGGTCGAATGTATTTCCGTTCAAGAATGAATCCGAGTGGGTTTAACGAAAATACGCGCAAAAGGCGCGAACGCGGATCCACATATGCATTTTTTTTTATTGCCTTGAAGACATGACTATAAGGTTTAACTATCTGATATATGAAACAGCGTGTACAATTCTTCGAGATAAACTAACATTACGCGCCTGATAAAATTCGGGACTATTCGGCCCTAAGTGCAGAACGAAGCAATGACCTAATTCGAAATTTATTGCGTTTGGATCGAGTCCAAGTGCGGTGCATTGGCGCCCACATTCAATCCATCGGAGATATAAGTAACCAAAAATTAAAATTAAAAAATATGCCCGTTCTCACGCGGGCGAGAATAAAACTATAAGCTCACCAGGAAAAAAAACTGTTTGCCAAGAATGCAAATTTCATCGAATCAAAATTTGGATAAGACGTCGCTTAATTGCATCTGAACATTCGTAAAAATAAAAAGAAATCAAACTATCGTTTTTTTACTGCATATGTTTTAAAATCGGAAATTTTGTCTTATTCGCTCTTACTCGCTGCTCGATCGTAAAGCAGTTTACAGTAAATCGAATAGTCCCATAATGCTCTCTCTTTTTTCTATTTTTCGTTAATTTTACTGGGGGCTGAAAAACCACTGTATAAATTTGAATAGACTATTCAATTTGAGGATTTTTTTAGAGGTATCCTCGGCGAGATTTCCAATTTTTTCGAGGTCCTTCTCTACGCCATTGAGGAGAGAGACGCACGTGGCGATGTGTTCGCTTCGACGTACGGAGACCTCGCGCGCAACGCATCTCACGAGCCGTGACGTCACCCGGGACGTACTTATTTCACTATAAATGTAGTTAAGTCTCGTTTTTTCCGTTTTTCAACCCCCCGGCCGCCCGTCTGGAGTTTGTTAGCTGTCGCGACAGTCGGGAGGAATGGACGAAGAGGAGAGCGGGAGAGAGAAATCGTAAACACAAGTCACATATGTGTGTGTGTGTGTGTATGTGTATATATATATATATGTAGGATGGCCCAAATTTGAGCTCTTTTTTTTTCTTTTTCTCACCATCCAATTGTCTTTAAAGAAAAAAAAATTGTCGCAAAATCGGCGAGCGGTCTAAAAATATTTAGAGGTCGCTCAAGCGTCTCAAAAATGCAAGTTTTCTTTAAAAAAAAAACGATTTTTTTTATCGTTCACTTCTCACCTATGAACTTTACGCTTTATAATTTTTAAATTAAGCTTGCAAAATTTCTAGCCGGCCAACGAATATTTAGTGGTCGCTCAAGAGCTTCGAAATGACCAATTGTCGCGATTTTTTTCTATTCTCACTCATAAATTTAACACTAAAATTTTCAAAGCAATCAATCTTTTTTTCTTTAGAAATAGATTTTTTCAATTTACCTCCCACTTCTAACCCGATAAAACGGGGGACCTATAATTTTGTTTACGGACAAGAGGTTCAAAGAATTATTTCATGAGAACAAAGATTACAAGTCTCGGGTTAGTAGTGTGAGGTAACTTTGAAAAATCTGTTTTTAAAGAAAAACGGTTGATTGTTTTGAAAATTTTACAAAGCGCCATACTTATGAGTGGGATGAATAAAAAAATTGGCAAGAATTGGAAATTTCGAAGCTCTTGAGCGATCACCAAATATTCATTGACCGGCTGGAGCTTTCGCAAGGTTAATTTAAAGATTATAAAGCGTAAAATTCATGGGTGAGAAGTAAACGAAAAAAAATCGATTTTTTAATGAAAATTTGCATTTTTGGAGGCTTGAGCGACCTCGAAATATTTTTTGACCGCTCGCAGATTTCGTGACAATTCTTTTTCCTCTTTAAGGTAGTTCTGTAGATGCAAGCATGAGCCAAAAGTTTCGGTCGAAGCGTATAGTAACATCCAATGCCTATACGATGCGGTTGGTTGAACATTTTTGACAGAGCCTGTACCCTCTATACGCCCACACATTCGCACCTCATGCATGGATAGGTCTCATACTCGTATAGAGAGTGGTATTGTAATCGTAGCAACAGCGCGATTTTCCTGCAGTCATAGTGTTGAGCTTCCTACGATCCGTATTTCGCAAAATATTTTATATAAATAAAAAAGCGTGAAAATGTCAACCCAAATGCGGTACAAAGGAAAGTTTACAAGAAAAAAGGCGCTTACTGAAAGACTGAAAGCTGTGGCAGCCACGTGTCAAGCAAATGCCGCTAAACGCGATGAGAGTAACCATAACCTCAACGATCAGCAACAAAAATTCGCTGTCGAAGGACGTCGGATCGTGGATTTACAACATCTTGCCGATAATTTAAATTGAATTCGCTGTAACGAAGACAAATACATGCATAAATACATGCATAAATTGAACAAATTAAATTTGTTTGTAGAATATATTTGTTTCACATCCGTCTCAGAATTACTAGAACTCGGGAAAAAAAACACGCTTCGAGTTCCCAGACCACGCGCCGATCAGCTGGCTGCAGCGTACACTGTTGCCATTCCGTTACAGATTGTCGGGCCCGAGTTCGGTGTGGAATAAAATTACCACTTTTCATAAGTCGATATCTCCGAAACTAAACAGTCAAAGATTGCCATTTTTTTTAAATCAATCCCACAATAGTACTGCGTACACGTGTGCCTTTATTTTGAAATGCTAAGATGTTTAGAACCTAGATCGAGAAATGCGAGCAAACTCCTATCAGTTTACGTGTAAGGTATAGGGATTGCGTACAAAAATATCCATATTCAACTGCAATTATCTCATGAACTAAACGGTGAATCGAATTGAATTTTTGGGCATCAGTCCATACAGGTCATATCTACACCATACTTAGATTCCAGCCAATTCGTAAGATATGACAAAAACTACAGAACTACCTTAAAAAAGATAATTGGATGGTGAGAAAAAGGAAAAAAAATAAAGCTTAAAGTTGGGCCACTCTAATATTTATATATATATAATTGACTAAAAATCACACACACACACACACACACACACACACACACTCACACACACACACACACGCACGCACACACGCCCGCACGCACGCACGCACGCACACACGCACACACACGCACGCACGCACGCACGCACGCACACACACAACACACACACACACACTCGCACGCACGCACGCACGCACGCACGCACGCATGCACGCATGCACACACGCGCGCACACACACACACACACACACACACACACACACACACACACACACACACATATATATATAAATATATATAGTTTTTTAACGCGATCCCCTAGTTTCTCGGCTGTTTTTTTACGGCTCTTTCAATATTTTTTTACGGGCAAAGCATCGAAATAATCAATCTCATTGTCTTTGCATAATCTTTATTAACATTTAAATAAGCTTTACAAATTTTTTGAAGTCAAAATATATAATAGAATAAACGTTATAGTGGCCGACAGGAAGACATCAAGTAAAAGAGGTGCTTGACGGTGACCAAGATTGCGGCTGTTCTGCTTACCTGAAATCAAAAAACCAAACGGCATTTTAACCTTCATATTTAAGACTAGCGATTGAACTAGAGTGAATTCTAAATTACAAAAATTTACTTTTTTATACACTTTTGAAAATTACATTCTATTTTTTACTCATTTTTTCTTAAGTTTTTCGCTCGTACAAAAAAACTATCGAAGCAATCGTGATAATCCTAGTTCAATCGCTGGCTTATAACATATTAAAGATGCTGTATAAATTTGAACAAGATCGGTGCAGTAGTTTCTGAAATATCGTGGTCACCGTTTCGAAAAATGGTGTTTCGAGAAAAACGCGTTTGAAAGTATACCTGCTCCGTATACTTGCTCCGTTCCAGGGCCGTAACTTGTAAACCACTTCGAATATCGAAAAATCCTTTGGCACACATTTTCTACACATGTTGTAGATGTGATTAATGAAAAAAAAAAATCGATTTTTTCGACCCGAGAAACTAGAGGACCGCCTTAAGGCGGACGCACCTGATTGGCCTGCCTTTAAAAATTAATAATAATTCAGGGGTTGATCTGAGACCCACACATGTTTATATCAATCGACTCAGAATTTCACCCCCAACCCCCCATTTCGAGGACTACCTTCAGTTCTGGGACACCCTGTATATTAAAAATTTCACTTCCGCAACTTCTGCAGACTGTCTTTACTCGCTTTAGTATATCCGCAATAGCCTCTCCTCTGTCATTACCCAGTGTCAAGATGCTACCTACCACGTCTCTTGATCAGCATTGAAACACAAGAAGAAGCATTGCTTCAACGAAAATGCCACGTTTTGTAATTTTTTTTCTTCATCTTACGGAAATATCGTCGCGAATTTTTCACAATTGAGGCATGAAGGGTGAAAGAATGACGCCCTGCAAATAGAGAAGAACCGAGAGTCCCTTCAGGTTTCCATGATGGCCTCGTTATTTTATTCCCTGAGTCCCTTCCAACCAAGAAACGACATCCCCTCTCTATCTCCCTTTCTTCCTCTTCGTTCTCGGTTGTTGAAAACGCGTGTAGAGTCCGGATGGTAATAAAACCGCGCCCCGGGCGAGCCACGCGCGGCTCAAATTTTATCCCTCGCCTGTGATTCAGCCATGACGACGCGATGCCGAAGAGAGGAAAAGGGCGCAAGAGCAGTTCTCGTGCCTTTTAGCGAACGAGGGCGAACCAGTTTTTAAATATTTTTCGAAGGTTTTTATTTATTTTTTTTTTTCATATCTTTCTCTCTTTCTCTCGCTTTGGCGTACTGGCACCCTTCACCCACCTGCTTCGCGACTGCGAACGTGTAGGAAAGCTTTAGTCCGTGTATGTGGGCTTGATTTTTTCGCGGCAGCAGGGGTTAGGGATGAGGAACGAGGGTGCTGTCTGGGTCGGCCTTAAAGTGGATATAGCACGTGGGGATGTGCCTCCTGCCAATCTGACAGCAACGAGATAGGCCACGAAACTAAATACCACCGCTCGACACACCTCGCCTTCACCGTGTCAGCATCTTTGCGCTTAATTTTAACGTTCTGAAAGAAAAAACGAACAATTTTCATACCCGAAAGGAGTGTGCGTGAGATTTTTTTCATTATTTCTGCAAATTTATTCCATACTCTCTATTCATCGATGAATGTTAAGGGGTTTTCTCACTTTCGACGCTAAAAAAAGGCTGTTTTCATGAATTTTTTTGATAGTTTTATATTATAGATATTGATTTAAAAGTTGCTACACTTAATAAATATACTTCCGAAATACATTTTAAAAAAAGGTTTTTATTTCTTTAAGTCACTATTTATAGACGAACATGGTAGTTGAGAACATGTCCTGAAAAATGTTAGGTCTGCGCTGTTGATGAAATCTTAAAGATGGATCATCCGAAACAAAAAAAACAAAGGTTTTAGATTCAGTATGTTAATTGCTATAGGGCATATCATACGATTTTTGATATATACAAAAATAACAAAATGGCGGACATTTTTCGAAAAAACAAAAAATACGTGTTTTTCTCACCGTTTTTGGCAAAAATAGTAAATATCAAAATTGTAAAAAAAATCCTTGATATGCGCTATAGCTATAGTTGTAAAAACCATGTGGTTAAAATTTCATAAGGATCGGTTCAGTAGTTTCGAATATTTTATCAACAACCCGTCGAAAGATGTTGTTTCGAGAAAAAACACGTTTGAAGTTTGTTTGGACTACATAAATACATTTCAAAAATTTTGTATGTATTTCGAAAGTGTATTTATTAAGTGTACCAACTTGTATATTAATATTTATAATATAAAGCGATCAAAAAAAATCATGAATATAGCCTTTTTCGCTACAGTGAGAAGACCCCTTAAGGCACCTACTCACCTCTAGATTTTGAGGTTAGAAAAACGTAGAATGCCACGCTGTGCATAAAAACCCATTTGAATCGTCATTCCTCTGGCATCATTCCTCTGGCTTCCTTCCGACATGTGAGTTTCACAGGAATGACACCATCTTGTTAACGCATGTGTGGATATGCATGAGATTATTTAACCCTCAATCCGTGAACCTGGGTCCTTTCGTCCTGCCCAAAATCATTTTCTTCGTACGTTGCTTAATGTTTAATGAAAAAGAAATTTAACCCTATTTTCCCTTAAGAAGTAAGGAATAAAGATTGACGATGAATTTTTTCAGATTTTTTCATTGACACTTGTTGGTTTGGTAGTGCGAAGACGAAAACGACCCAGGTTCACGGCATTGAGGTGCCTCAAACACTTTCACGGATTTAGGGTTAAAAATGATTCTTTTAAATTATTGCCATGCCGCAGTCGAAAGAAGAAAGACTCCATAGAAAAAGAAAAGCTGAAAAACGGAGATACGAAAGGCTTAAACAGGACCCTGTAGGAAGAGAGAAGTTGAAACAGAAACCGCGAGATCAATATTCAATGAAAAAGAAGAAGAAGATATTAATAAACCAATAAAAACTTGATAGAAAAAGTTATTCGTCATTCCTCTGGCCCTATTATGTCTTTCGATCATGATGAATCTCTCAAGACTGAAAAATCAGTATGATCCATAGGGAATTATATTATATTGATCATATTGGTCAATTGCAATTTTTGAACGAAAAAATGATGGATTTTTGTTTATGAATTTCGTTGTCCTGCAAAGTGATTATTTCGGGAGAATCACCGATATATATGCGCAAGATCCAAAGTCCCATCACTAAACCAATATCATCATCGTCCAATCTGCGGACATTAAAGCCGGCGAATACATAGCATTGAGAATATAAGTATACGTAAAACGTACACACGTACAGCTATATATACATGTCAACGACAGTTGAAAAATTACAAAATGACGGAAGACGTCGCAACGCGAGGTCAGTTGAGCCGAGGCATCGCAAGTAATACGTCCCGCGGATGAACGTGAAAAAAAGACTGTATAAACGTATCCATTGACCGCGGATCGTTTTAACAAGTTCCGGACGTGTCAGAGCCACCGAAAGAAAAAAAATCCATCTGCTTAATAGATTTATCATTGCGTAACACCGACCATATATATGTAGATATATGTGTATATATATATATATATATATATATATATATATATATATATATATATATATATATATATATATATATATATATATATATACACAGAGTGTCCCAGAACTGAATGCGTTCCCTGGAATGGGGGGTTGGGGATTAAAATTCTGAGTCGATTGATATAAGCATGTGTGGGTCTCAGATCAAACCCTGAATTATGATTAATTCTTAAAGACGGGCCAATCAGGTGCGTCCGATGAGCCGGCGTACCGCTCACTGACGTCCGCCAGCTTATGAGGCGGACCTGATTGGCCCGTCTTTAAAAATTAATAATAATTCAGGGTTTGATCTGAGACCCACACATGCTTATATCAATCGACTCAGAATTTCACCGCCAATCCCCCATTTCAGGGAACACATTCAGTTCTGGGACACCCTCTATAAATGTAAATATATGTATGTTGCGTATGTGTCCACTGCTTCTTAAGTTCACCGACGATTCCAACGGTATGGTACGACTTCATAATTAACAAGCGTGACGTGTTTGAGAGACTTCGCAACGACCCTGACACCGTTATAAATAAATAAACAAATAAATAAATAAGTGACAGTAGTGAATAAGCGCAGTCGGTGTTGAACCTCGGCGAGCTGGAGAGCTAACAATAAGCAACGCTGGCAGAAGTCAGGATAGGATGGGTGACCGGTGGACGCTTGAACGCGTACTGACTTGTGCGCCGACTGCCAAGCCGAAACTAGCAGTAAGGTAAACAATAGCTCTATCGGCACAGGTTTTCCAAAGTTTCCCTGTGTCATTGTGCAAATGCGATACGGCAGCGCTAAGAAAGAGCGGCAGTGGACAACACTCTGGGAAGCCTCTCATGAAGTTGAAAGTTGAAATAGCTAGGATAAAATGTTGATAAAAAATTATAAGTAATATATAAGTAAATATTTGAATATATATATATATATATATATATTGAAAGGAATATCCGCACCAATTTTTTTTTCTCTTCACTTTTAGGAGTTGTAACTTTTCAACAAATGTCGATTTTCGAAGATTTGGAAACGTTTAAACGCTGATAACTCTTGAACTAATTGAGATATCGACAAATGTCACTATATCATGTTTATTTATTTATTTTGAAGCATACTTTCGTTAGAAACTATGAAAAAAATATCATGAATGTCGTTTTTTTTTCTTCTAAAGTGAAAACTATTTTTTTTAAAGATTGACTCGTTTTATTTTTTTCGAAAAATTCTCTAAAATAGAGTGATCCATTCCATAATTTTTAAGACTAGTCTTATTGTGGGCTTAGTTTTCTTTCCATTTTTTTCGAATTAATCATATTGTGCTTAGAAGGTTTTTATCTTTTTAATGTCCAATAATGCTATAAATGATTTTGTGATTTCCAATCCGGCATCGACAGGCCTGAAACGGTTTATTTTTAATTTGTGCTGAATTTAACGAAAAAAAAATGATAAGATGACTTTGAAGTCAGGTTGATACCTCCACTTGAAACAAATATAAGCCTACTAAAATGTAGAAATTGACAAACCATTCACATTTTGTCTCCCACTTTTTCATCTGAAGTCAATATTTATAGGTGTTTGCAAGCGACTAACTTCTAGTGAATCGAGTCAAAGTATACGTTTTTTGTCATCGAATCTTTTTAAATTCTTTTCTGTAATCATGCTTTCAATGCTGCAATTCAAGATACGTCTTTTAAGAAAGGTGCCTTTGAGTCTGCGTTCCTGAAATATCCGTCCAATATCAAAATGTTTTATTTTGCATCGCGATATCATCGTTAGTTTCGATCGTCGCAAGAATCAAAGAAACTCGACAATTTTATTGGACCATCTTGATTCGAGTGCGCAGCTCACAACCATGGAATGAAAATGAAAATAGTGTATGTAATTCGAAAGGACGCGATTGTTACGTATAGTACTAGTAGCCGGACGTACCATAAAATTCGTAAAATAAATACATATACATGATTAAGGGGAGAGACACCTTTAGGCGAGGAAAAAATGCTGATTTTTATGATTGTTTTTTAAAAGGATAGATGTCTTCACCATTTTTGAGACTCAGGGTATGTTTTATTATTACTTTCGGCTGTTGCATGGTATTTTAAAAATGTATTAATCTTCAAAAATGTCTTTAAATATTTAATCTTTAATTTAAATCTTCAATTGTCAGACGGTTTGACGCGTAGCGCTGACGGGATTAATCTGAAAAAAACCAACCAAGATTTTTTTTTCATCAATGCTTATACGCAGAATATGAACCAAGAAAAAGTGAGAAATATTAAAAATCAATGAAACGGTACGCTTTGGAAAAAGATTGGATTTTCCGAGAAAAAATGGCTACATGTTTCAGTAAAAAAAAAACTTTTTTTTTATTTTCGAAAAACTTTTAGGTTAATGTTTTAGTCGATAAGGTTAGAAAGATTTACATTAAATTTTATCAGAATCGGTCGATTAGTTTTTTAGTTATACGTCACGCCAGTTTTGAAAATGCAGTTTAGAAGACCGTGTCATACCTTCGCCATTTTTATAGATTAATTTTTTTAATACCGTTTAACAGCTCCAAGAATTAGTAAAACATACCCTAGGTCTTTAAAATAGTGAAGAAATATTTCGCTTAAAAAAAATCATGAAAATCATCAAATTTTCTCCTCGCCTGAAGGTATCTCCCCTCTCGATACGAACGATTATAAGAGAGAGCCGTTCGGGGCGTCCGCGCGTTTATGAGCTTCGTCATCAAGGACGCCGTCTCGCGGCGATTGCAAAAGGAATAACACACCGCGAGCAAGACCGGGAACGAGTTTTTCCTCGTTCGTTATTATCACAGACGTCGTCTAGACCACAAGTTCTATTTTTCGCGATCGCCTCGAGAAAAACGTTCGACGTCGTCGACGGGGACCGAAGGTGCAAGACACGACGACGAGCTCGCAGGACAAAAACGACGATTGTTGCTGGTTGCAACACTATACACGACGTCTCGCCTGCCTCGAAACACGTGCTTGTAAAATGATTGTTCTTCTTTTGCTCGGTGTTTTTCCACTGTCGTTAACTCGATCGAGTGAGATCGACAATCGAAATCGTAGAGTTTTCTTAAGGGCGGAGATACCTTAAGGCGATGAAAAAATTGCCGATTGTCGTGATTTTGTTTTTAAAAGGAAAAATGTCTTCCTAATTTTTTTGGACTTAGGGTATATTTTGTTACTACCGTTGGCTGTTACATGGTATCAGTTTTATCAATCTTCAAAAATGGCAGTGGCAAAGCCTGCTAAAGGGGCTGCGGCGGATGTTGTCAGACGGCGTGACACGTAGAGTCGACGGAGTTGATCTGAAAAAAAAACCAACGAAGATTTTTCTTTCATTAACACTCATACGCAGAATATGAACCAAGAAAAAGCGAGAAATGTTGAAAATTGATGAAATCGTATGCTTTGAAACAAAAAGATGGAATTTCCTGAAAAATGGCTAGCTTTTGCAAGAAGATATACTTTTTTGTTTTGTTAAGAACATTTAGGGTAATTTTTTAGACAATAAGGTTAGAAAGATTGATACCAAATTTCATCAGAATCGCTCGATTAGTTTTTTAGCTATGCGTCACGCTAGTTTAAAGAATCCAATTTAGAAGACCGTGACATACCTCCGCCATTTTTGAAGATCAATTATCAATATATTTTTATATATATAACCGATAAACACACCCGAAGTCTCAAAACCGGTGAAGAAATCTTTTCTTTTGAAAAAAAATCATGAAAATCAGCAAACTTTTTCCTCGCCTAAGGGTATCTCCCTCGTTAATCTTCCATTGAAACACTGGGTCATTTTGACACGGACAAATTTCAAATAAAAAGCCCACTTTGCCAAAATTAAAATAAATTTCCAAAATTGAAATAAATGTTTACAATTCAATTGTATATTTTCCGAATTTCGATTGTGCAGACATGTTGAAAAATGTTCAGAGCGTTTGATTTTTTCAAATAAAAACCTATTGAAGGGT
Source organism: Ophion slaviceki (assembly GCA_944452715.1). NCBI lineage: Eukaryota > Metazoa > Arthropoda > Insecta > Hymenoptera > Ichneumonidae > Ophion > Ophion slaviceki. The sequence continues at coordinate 14,385,512 of OX101790.1, forward strand.
TGTTAATGGCAAGTGGATGAAGTGCAACCCGGTCATATTACGCGAGTACGTTGAAATCGTGGTCACAGATAAGTGTGTCAACGTAACGGTGAACCCAGTTTATTCGGATACTGTACACATAGGAAAGATGATTTAAAAAAAATGTAGGGTCTTTTTAGGGTTAACATTTTTTAGGACTCCATTGCAAAGTAGGAGTGCCCTTAAAAACAACTATTTGGAACAGTTCACTGAGTAATACTTTCCTCAAGAAAGTACTTAGTGCTTTGTGGTAACTTTGCACTGCTTACTTACCAAAGTACTTTGTTTGGTTTACTATACAAAGTACAAACCGACGTGGAAATTGCATTTTTGCAAAGTGTTTTGGCCAGTGCCAAAATGTTTTGGAGTATTTTCCAAATTAGAGGTACCCTTGAAAACGAGGTTTTAGAATACTTTACTAAAAAAAATTGAGGATACTTTACATGTTGTTCTCAAGGCGAGATATACATTTAGATGGGGAAAATTAAGCAATTTTGTGGAATTTTTTTAACCAACACATCATTATTCTACATTTATCAGACTACAGGTATACTTTAATAGTATATTTTAGTATACAAAACAATTTTTTTAAATTCATTTATCATAAAAACGGCTGAGCTGTGGTATGCCATGTGGTATCATCAAAACGGCTGTGGTATGCCATGTGGTATCATCAAAACGGCGGAGCTATGGTAGTGTCTATTTGACAGTCATTTAAATGAAGAAAATGGAAATTTAAAAGAATGTCAGGAATTTACAACAACAAAAAATCAGCATTTCACGATTTCTTTTTGTAAAATTTGGATTAAAAAAGTAGTTTTCTTTCTAATTTTTCCAAAACAATTCTCGTCAAGTAGAAGGTAGCCATATTATCAATACTTTTTGAGTAATCCTGCACGCCAATTTCGAAAATGCTTTTTTGAGAAAAACACGTTTGAAGTGTACGCCCACTCCGAATCCGAAGGGTGAGGCACAGCGTTAACGGGCTGTAAGGTTTGAAGTTTTTGAAATTTCGCTTTGAAACTTTGGGAAAATATTCTACCTATACAGGGTGTCCCGGAACTGAATACGTTGCCTAAAATAGGGGGTTGGGGGTGAAATTCTGAGTCGATTGATATAAGCATGTGTGGGTCTCAGATCGGCCCCTGGATTATTATTAATTTTTAAAGGCGGGCGAACCTGATTGGCCCGCCTTTAAAAATTAATAATAATTCCGGGGCCGATCTGAGACCCACACATGCTTATATCAATCGACTCAGAATTTCACCCCCAATCTTCCATTGTAAAGAAGGCATTCAGTTCTGGGACACCCTGTGTACTTCTAGAGTTTAAAGAAAGAAAAAAGAATCCGTTTTTTTTTTATTATTGTACTTAAATGTATATCCCGCCTTGAACTACAACATTTTTTGGAGTGCTTTGGGAAGTCTTGGTGCCATTCTACGAACTCCAATTTAAAGCTGCCTAAAAAATACCTAAAGGATAGAGTTTGCTCAATGTATTCTAGTTTCGACCATTTATTCAAATGGATTTTCTTATTAAGGAGGTACACCAGCTTCATACAATGTTGCCATGCTAAACCATGGTCAAATTTCAAAATGGTGATAGATCAATAAAATTTGGTGAGTATATTCTTTAGTATTATATATGTCAATACAATTTTTTTCAAATTTTTTCATTGTGCCGTTATCGAATAATTGAACATTGAAGTTCACGTGTATAAGCATAGGGTTTTTATAGATATAGGTATATATTCCGGGTATAAGAATAAACGCTTGTGAATTATTTGTAACAAAACGGCACAACCAAAAAATCTGAAAAAATTTGTATCTACATGAATAATACTAAAGAATATATTCACCAAATTTTATTGATCTATCACCATTTTGCTGAAGCTAGTGTACCTCCTTAACTCAAATGCATATTTTCAGTAATTCAAATAAATAATTTGATCTAAATTCCAAATTGTTGGTGTTGATGCCAGGTCAACAGAGCTATAACATCATGGGTGGCGAACGACTCGATGATCGATATTGACGTATAATAATCGGCGTGCACCTATCGATCATTTTAGTTGCTCATTTTGAACAGTTAAGCGATCTACGAAACGATTGCTGTTTTGACGAATAATACCTACCAACGCTGATTATCGTTAACCAGGCTCATCTTTGCTATCTCCCCCCCCCCCCCCTTGCCGGACGACGCGGATTGCAGTATACCTCGTATCGCTCAATTCCTCAATTATCTCGGAATATATGGAACGAGTTTTTTTTAGTAAATCAACCCAGGTAAAAAACGTTGATTTGCAGTCCAGGACTAAGCCGACAGTATAAATTACAATCTCGAAGTGACGAAAAATTTTGAACAAAAGAACCCATTTCAATGCTGTCTTTAAGAGGGGAGGTACCTTTAGGTGAGGAAAAAATTGCTGATTTTTATGATTTTCTTTTTAAAGGAATTATTCACCATTTTTGAGACTTGGAGTATGTTTTATTACTACTTTTGGCTGTTACGTGGTATTTAAATTCTTGTATCTATATTTAAAAATGGCGGAGGTATGTCACGGTCTTCCAAACGGGTTGCGGCGTATGTTGTCAGCCGGCGTGACATGTAGCGTCGGCGGAATGAATCATAAAAAAACCAACGAACATTTTTCTTTCGTTAACCCTCATACGCGGAAAATGAAGCAAGAAAAAATGAGTAATGTTGCAAATTGATAAAATGGTACGCTTTGAAACAAAACGATTGTATTTTCCGAAAAAAATGCTACATTTTGCAAGCAAAAATTGCTTTTTTCTTTTTTTTTTCAAAAACATTTAGGGCCATGTTTTAGACAATAAGGTTAGAAAGATTTATACCAGATTTCATCAGAATCGATCAATTATTTAGCTATACGTCACGCCAGTTTTGAAAGTGCAGTCTAGAAGACCGTGTCACATCTCCGTCATTTTTAAATATTAATAAAAACGAAAATGCCACGGAACAGCCAAAAGTAGTAATCAAACATACCCTAAGTCTCAAAAAAATGAAAAAATCTTTCCGTTAAAAAAGAATCATAAAAGTCATCGAATTTTTTTCTCGTCTGAAAGTTTCCCCCCTTAAGGATGTATTGCCCGTACATTGCATACCAAAAATGAATTTCGGTGAGAATTTTGAGTACTTCGCGAGAACATTAAAATCTGAAAAAAATCAATCGTATTGAAGGTGCTGAAAAGATTGGTTTTGAATAATAAGAAAGCCAAAAATTCATAAATAAATTGTTTAAACAAAAATTTGTTCAGAAAATCTCCGGTAAACTTGATTTTTTGTGACATTAAATGAATTATGATATTTTTCTGAATACATATGATTTTTTAAAAGAATTTTCTCTCTATTTCGAAAATCCCGTTTTTGGAATTTTTCAGAGGATGTACCTATGACACTGTTCGTTCAATACCCCGGACACTTCTTGGATTTAATATGGAAGATTGCTCCGAAAACATATTAAAAATTTGTGACTCCGCATGCATTTTTTTTAATTAAAAATATTAAAATGAAAATAGAAACAAAATTCTGAAAAAATTCATACCCGTTCAGAAAAATCAACGAATTCACTTAATAATATAAAAAAGTAGTTCACCGGACATTTGTTGAACAATTTTGTTTTCACCAATCAACTTATAACGTTTTTGCATTATTATTCCCGGAAATTAATGTTCTTGGCATATTCAATGTAGTGGATTTAAAAATAATTTGAATCCTATCACAAAGTACTCAAAATTCTTGCCGAAACACACTTTTGGCAGGAAATGTACGCGCAATACATCCTTAATTTCATTACACTTTGCGTTTGCTTCCAACGCGTCTATCAACCTCGTCCCACCGTTTCATGATTTTTCGTTTTCCCGAAGTCGCACGAAAACGAAAATATAATATCGTTCCGATTACAAAGACTGGCAACCCGTTGATATTATCGTCCAAGGCCTGAACAACTATAATCGCAGGTACGTGTAAGTCCGTCCCGACGATTGCAAGCCCGGGACGACCGATCGTAATCTTAGGAAAATTTCCCATTCCAAGTCCCTGCGTCATATTCACGCCGGCAGGCGCAAAGCCAGCGAGACGGAGACTAAACAAGGTGTATTTAATTAGCGCGTACTTATCGCGTATCGGAAATGTGAAGAAAAAAAAACAAAAACAACATTTTCGAGAATTGTGAATGTAGATGAGATAATTATTTGCATACTTCATTACGGTCATTTGTGTACTCCATTTTAATCAAACTTCACACATTTTATACACGGAAACATAGAGGCTGCATAGTTTTTCTTTCATTTTTTAAAGCCAATTCCACTTACGTTTAAATGACAAATACCTATTTACGTATTCCAACACAAATTGATTTTTAAATGAAAAAAAGATGACTATACGTGACGTTGGGACAAAACTGATGCAGTATTTTGTAGGAAGAAACCTATGGATATTTTTTTTATTGGTACCTACAGTAAAAAAAAATTTTATGTATTGCCCTTGTTATAGTTAATAGTGGCCCGAAGCAAAATCACTGGGATGGAAATTATTTTGTTTTCGATCAAATTCCATTTACGCGTGGACAGTAAATATCTATCTGAATATTCACAAAGTGAGATTCCTTTTTTTCGAACGAAAAATGCTACTTCTCGCAATCAGTCATCAATCCTGCTATAATATTTTTTTCATGCAGAAACGTAATGTCAATTTTTTTATATCAGTTTGAACGATTGAAAAATGGTTTTCATGGTACGATATAGTTATTATTTTTAGTGGCCAAATCGTCAACATACAATGTGTTTTTTTTTCAATACATATAGATATGGACATTAATTGATTAATGTCCATACCTGGCCCAGATTACGTTTTTCAATTACAGTTGGATCAGTACGAGAAAAGGATTTCGCTCGATGAGGCAAAAATGTTAATATTTATATATTCATCAGTTTGAAAGCGGCCACAAATCGAGAATACAGTAAAAAGGACAACATAACTTTTCACATTTATAATGAGAAATTTTTGGGATACAGATAAAATAAGTGGAATATAATAAAATTGACTATCGACAGAGATGGGCGCGCGATCGGTGTGAGGGCTCGGCGGTCACTGAAGTTAAGCAGCATTGGAGGCTGACAATACTTGGAGCGGTGACCGCTTGCCCGTGCACTGGTTTTCGCGTCAACCTCTGATTGGGAGGCAGTTTGAGTTTCTGATGGTAATACAACTGAAAATCAGCCAAATATAGCCGCCTGTATAGGCCCAGGTTTTCCGCAGTTTCCCTGGGCCCTCGTACAAATGCGATACACTAGTGCATTAGAAAAGAGTGGCTGCGGTCAACACTCAGGGGGGGGGGGGAACTCTGGAATGATTGTGAATCCCGGAAGGAATGGAAAGAATAAAGAAGGGGATGGTAAAAAGGGGAAGGACCCCGTACCTCTGAAGAATACATATATAAAAATAATAATAATAATAAAATTGACGATGAAATAAAAATTAAAAGAAAATATACGTGTGTCGTTGGACATTTTCTTTATCCTAATTTCCTTCTGGCTCTCAGACTTTCGTACGATTGGCAAATTTTGACAGTTATCTCAGTATTTCAACCTCCATGTTACGTTGTGCGAATGAGTTTGAGGGGGAGATACCTTTAGGCGAGGAAAAAATCTGCTGAATTACATGGTTTTTTTAAGGAAAGAATTCTTCACCATTTTTTAGACTTAGGGTATGTTTTATTACTACTTTTGGCTGTTACATGGTATTGTTTATTAATCTTTACAAATGGCGGACATATCCCGTGTAGAAATTTGAGTCGGAAGAAAGTGCTGCCCCTGATCTGTCTTTCCTAGATAATATCAGGCTTTAGTCGGGCCTGCCACCCTGGAATAGGTTTGCAATGTACCGGGTCTAAGACTAGGTCCCGATTTGCCGTTCCCTTTCTGGAGACTGATCAGGCACGGGCTGGAGAACAAGCGATAAATGACCAGGGAAATTGTAGGGAATAGATCGGGAAATAACCAGGAACAAACGAGGAAATTAAAAATGACGTTTCAGCGTTTTTGGAATCTTTGAGGAGGTAAAATCGGGAGTGTATTCAATTTAATATTTCAACAACATATTGTTTGTTGGTTATTTACTTGCTAAGGTAGTTTATGAGTGTATACATACGCTCGCTCGCATTTCCTGATAGGCAGAGAGACAGAAAAACGTACACAGATCAGTATCCGAGCGAAAAAGGCCTAGAGTGCAAAGGGTTATTTCGCGAGTATCGCAAAATCATAAGTGTAAGTGCACGCTGTAAGCATAACACTTTTGTACGTGGTACAACTCACAGGACGAACTTTTATCCTCGTACGATGGTACCTCGCTTACGCGAAGCTCTTCGCTTGCTGCCACCTGGCGGATTGCTGGCGAAATACATTCAGGTAATGTCTTCCCTGCCAGAACATTGATATTTCCCAACATGGCGACAAGGCGTTCAAAAACCACGAATGACCTGCTTTACTTTTTTGTATCATAAAATAATTTGGCTATTCTTTATGATCAAATCATTAGTTATCGTAATCCCGGTATTTATGATAAGCATTGTGATCGTCGTCGATTATCATTGATGAAATGAATGCTTTCAATGATGAATCGAATTACAACAGATGAATTAGTTATCTTTGATGAGGTAAAAAGCAAAGTAGTTTTTCTTTAGTTCTTAGAGACAGGCTCCACTTTTCGGAACATGTCAATGTTCTGGCCGGGTAGACATTATGTGAAGAGGTACTTACTCGCAATGTATCCCGGGCAGAAGATTGTAATTTCCAAACATAGAGGGTAAACCGTGACAAAACGATTTCGCGATCCTCCCGGCTTATTCCATGGGAGGGCCTGGTCAGGTAAATCGGACAAGGCAAGTCTAATCAGGGCCGGACACAAAGTAGGGAATGCCTGGTCACATTTCTGCACGGGATGACACGGTCTTCTAAACGAGTTGTGACTGATGTTGTCAGACGGCGTGACACGTAGCGTCGGCGGGATTAATGTGGAAAAAAATCAACGAAGATTTTTTCCATTAAGGCGTTACCCCCACTTGTAGCGCAAAAAAGGCCTTTTTCATTAATTTTTTAAAAGAAAACTACAAAACTTTTTTAATCGATCAATATACCATCTTAAAGAACACATCTTGAAGAACTTTCAGTAATTTTTTTATTGAAAAATAATACATTGTTTAGTGGCAAATGGCCGTCAATGAAATAATGTTTTTATATATACGGTTTGCGGTGACCAACATTGCGGCGAAGTGGATCATCTGAAAAAAAAAATGCGGATGGATTTAGTCAAATATTAGTATAAACTTGTCTTTATGTTACGTCCCAGCCTTCACGTTTTTTTTCTCTCTTTTTAAAACCACGATGGTAAATACGCACGATAGCAGCACCCTCACTCATCGACCAAAAACCTATAATTCTTTAACGCTAAGCGAGCGATAGCCGAAACGTACCACAAGACCAAAAGCGAAACCGTCGCACGTAGGTCCCGACGCATAAACATAGCCAACGCCAGAAGAATTTACGAGAGGAGCGCACTCGCAGCCTCGGAAGAGAAACCCTACGCCTAGAGCACTCGAACAAAATGCAGGGACCGAACTACACCACAATCCTACCTTGTCCTAAAACCCAAACAATCCCACGAAGAAAACTCGCTTGCGTCAGAACACGTCACCCGGTCATATCGCAAGACCCACGAAACCTCGGTCGCTGAACCCGATCCTCGGACATAGAACAATGGCCGCATTCACCATAGCGATGACCTAATAAGTAGATGAACAAAACTATTCCCACGCATGACGCCGACCTATCACGTAAGTCAGCGTACATTCTCACGATTGATTAACCAATCACTAAGAAGCTCTGATCCGAAAATGCATTCCCCCAAAAAAGCTCCTTGCCCTACAACCAGACTTTCCTAATTTTCATATCACGAAGGAGCAGACACTCTGTATTCGAACTCCGAACTGAACAGTCGACTTACAAGGCTAAACCCTTTCGCTCTGCGTTTCCGTGTAATAATTGTACGAGTAACCATCTTTGAACCGAAATTATAAGTTTGTAAGAGTTAAACGTAATAAACGTGAACTACGTGAATTAAGACAAAATCTACGCGTCTGAACATTTATTTGATCAACGATCAATCCGTCGGGCGGATCCAACTCTCTTACCAGAATCACGCACCTCAAATTCGTCTCAATCCAAATTGTTATTAAACTGTGTTCGGAACTCACGCGGAAGCCAAACAAAGACTCACTGCGCAATCAAACTCAATTCGAACTTTCGCGCTCTAAATCGGCAACCTCGCGAGTCCCACCTAAATCTCCCTCCGGGACGTAACAGTTTAGTATACAATAAAACTGGTGGCAGCGGAAAAAAGAAGAAAAACTTTTAATAAATAACCCATCGGTTAATAAAACTGGTGGCAGCGGAAAAAATTTAAAAAAAAACCTTCAAATAAATTGCCCATCAACAATAAAACTGGTGGCAGCGGAAAAAAAAAAAAAAACTTCAAATAAATGACCCATCAGTATTAAAACTGGTGGCATCGGAAAAATTAAGAGACAATTTATCGGTTATAATACTGGTGACAATCAATCCGGTGTCGGTGAAAAACGGATCACGAACGCGGAATAAACTATCGTGTAAAAATAAAATAAAAAGACTCTCTTCCGTGTGAAACGAACAAGTGCTCCACACCAACGTCGCACCGAGATCAACACAAGGGACGCAGAGCCATAAATTAACGAAGGACGCAAGGCCGAAGAGCAGACCCGAGCCAGCGACGCACACCCGGACTGCAGGTCAAAACACCAGCCGCACCTCACGATAAGTCAAGTAGCCTAACGCCACTTGGCTGCAACCGAACATCATTGGCACGAGCGAGCTACAAGATCATCACTGAGTAAGTCATAAACTCATAATGTCTACACCAATCCAAATGGAGACTTCGGAAGCCCATCACCCAGCTCAACAGAGTCAAATCTACACATCACAGACAACGATTCCACCACCAAATGCGCATAACTATTATCAAGCGTCTTTCGAAAATAATATATATCCACTACACGCTAATTATCGAGATTTCACAAGATATTTACCCGAGTTCGATGGGACGCCTAAAACATGTTCGTTAAACAATTTTTTGAGCTATTGCGATAACGCGAAAGAATTCATCCCAGCTGTAGGCGAACGATTAATAGTCACACTCTTAAAGAGTAAATGCAAAGGAATCGCTTGCGATAGTCTCGAAAGCTTTACAATAACAACAATCGATGAGTTCACAGACATCCTAAAACGAAAATTCATCCCTTCCAAACCCCCTCTCACCTGGATCACGGAAATGAGCACATTTTCACAAAAAGATAAAGAAACGGTACTCAGCTTCTACAGTAGACTCAACACTCACTTGAAAAAGACAAACCAAGCCATCGAGAATTCGAACTTACGTTCCATCGAAGGAGCGAAAATTTTCGCGGAAGACATAGCCACTGATCAATTTCGAAGAGGTCTTAACGCCGCCTATCGCCCCCATATAGCATGCAAACGGTACCCAAATCTCGAAAGCATTTTCAAACAAGCAACGGATATCGAAAAAATGTTAGGACCAATCGACCCAGAAAATACACAATCGACTTGCCTACCAATTCAACCTTTCAACAAATCAAATAGTCAAAACGAAAAGAAACCCGGTAGCTCAACCTTTCGTGCAAACCCGAGCAAATTCTGCAATTATTGCAAAAAGACAAACCACACAACAAATGATTGCTACCTTCTGGCAAAAGACAACTCAACAAAAGACGCTACAAACAGAAGTAACATATCATGCAACTATTGTAAAAAACCGGGCCACTTCATAAATCAATGCCGTAAACGAGCATATATTAATGGGAGAAAAGACGAGGCTCAAGCCGGAAAACAGCCGGGAAACGAGTCAACGACCCCTCGACCAGGCGTCTCGACGGGCCCAAGCACCCAAGGACGCCAGACACAGTAAAATCGGAAACGAAACAAAAAATCCTCCGAGCCTCTTGTAACCTGAGCACACGAACGAATAACTACCACTCACCCACAATTAGCATTGAATCGGAAGATCTCAAGAAAACGCAAACATTATTTCTCGCAGACTCAGGCTCACAATTAAATTTGATCAAAATCGAAAATATTCGTCACCCAAATCTCATAAACAATCTCATAATTTACGAATTATACGGAATTTCGATCATCGATAGACCCAGGACACTCGGACAAATTAACATCGCAATTCATGACCAGTCCGTAACATTCAATGTTGTCCCGGACGACTTCCCTGTTGAATTCGACGCAATCCTCGGTCATGAAACAATCGGAGAAAGTAAAGGTAGAATCGACTGGGAAGGGCGATACGTACGAGTCAATAATGTGGACATCCCATTTACAAACACAGAATCATTTCTTCTGCGGGCCAGACAGAAAACGATCATGTTCATTCGAGTCGGAAACCCACTAGAGACAGGTTACGTACCCCGTATACCATTTCGAGATGGCATCTTTGCAGGCGAAGCATTGGTTAAAAATACCAATGGCAAAGCATACCTGTACGCTATCAATACCTTGAACGAGGACGTCAGAGTAGAGGTTCCCGTAATTTCACTCTATCCTTTCGATATGAGTACAGACGAGAACGATCAAGAGGATGACCACACCGCGAATACACAGACCCTAGAGCACAAAAACCCTCGGACGCGAGAAAACCGTGCCAACGGAGTAATGAGTCTTTTGCGGCTTAATCACCTCAATGACGAAGAGCGTAATGCGGTATCTACACTCGTAGAAGAATACGTAGACCTCTTTCATCTACCTGGTGAACCCCTCCGATCAACAAACGAATGCAAACATCGAATTCCCACTGTAGACGATCGACCGGTCAATACAAGACAATACAGACATCCGCCATTCCAAAGACCGGAAATAGAAAAACAAATTAACGATCTGCTACAATTAAACATCATTGAACCCTCGAAGTCACCGTATAATTCACCAGTTTGGATAGTTCCGAAAAAAGCAGACTCAAAAGGCAATAAACGATGGAGACTGGTAATCGACTTCAGAAAGTTAAACGATGTCACAATAGGAGATGCTTACCCCCTGCCGTTAATAACAGACATCCTTGACCAACTCGGCGGTGCGAAGTACTTCTCCATTTTTGACCTAGCATCTGGCTTTCATCAGATAGAAATGGATCCGAAAGACAAACACAAAACAGCCTTTACGACCCCTCACGGTCATTACGAATTCAATAGAATGCCATTCGGATTAAAAAATGCACCAGCCACATTCCAACGATTGATGGACCTTGTTCTAAAAGGGTTACAGGGTAACGATTTATTCGTATATCTAGACGACATAGTAATCTACGCACGATCAATCGAGGAACACGAAAGCAAATTTAGAAAACTTGCGGAAAGATTACGTAACGCAAATCTAACTCTCCAAACGGATAAATGCGAATTTTTAAGAACTGAAGTAAGATATCTGGGACATCAAATCTCTGCAGATGGATTAAAACCCGATCCAAAAAACATCGAAGCCGTGAGAGAATTCAAAATACCGAAAACTCCAAAGAACGTAAAAGAATTCCTAGGTCTAGCAGGATACTATCGCCGCTTCATAAAAAATTTCGCAGCAATTGCAAAACCCCTATCGGATCTCACTAGCAAAAATGTTAAATTTCATTGGACATCTCAACATCAATTAGCATTCGAAACATTGCGAGACAAGCTATGCTCAACACCGATTCTCCAATACCCAAATTTCTCGGAACCTTTCATCGTAACAACCGACGCATCCAACTACGCCGTCGGCGCAATCCTTTCGCAAGGAAAAGTCGGAGAAGACCCCATGGTCGCAGCCGCTTCAAGGGTCCTTAACAAGGCCGAAAGAAATTATTCCACTTTGGAAAAAGAAATGGTCGCTGTGGTGTTTGCCTTAAAAACCTTCCGACCCTATCTTTATGGCAGGCCATTCACCCTACTGACCGACCACCGGCCACTCGTCTGGGTAAACTCTATGAACGACCCGACGTCACGCGTACTGAGATGGAGAGAAAGATTAAAAGAGTTCGATTTCAAAATCCAGTACAAGCCAGGAAGAGTTAATACAAACGCCGATGCACTTTCTCGAAATCCAATAACTCTCCCTATCAAATTCAAATGGCGTACTAACGACACCCCATACGGAGGAAAAACTCTACATCCAAACCCAGGCATCGCGAGAACATATTCGTCATCGGATCCAAGCGCCAATAATAAGAAACTCAAAAAATCGAAAACTACTTCGGAGGATGATATCACGAATGCTTCCCCACTAAATCATTCAATATCTATTCCTCGAGCAACCGACTTCACAGATACGGCAATTCCGAGAGAAACGTACGTGAGTCCCGTTGCAGAGCGATCAAATGAAATTCAAAATCAAACAATCTCGATTCCCCAAGCAAGCAACCTTACAGATACGGCAATTCCGAGAGAAACGTATGTAAGCCCGCTTGCCAAAGGATCAAATCTAACTCAAGGTGACCGGCCTGATCAACCGATCATCAAAGACCTCAACAAAAAGAGGCCACGTAATAAATCAAATTCTTCAGAGCATCAAGAATCAAATTCCTCAGAGCATCAAAAATCAAATCCTCCAAAACACCAAAAAATAAACTCTTCAGAGCATCGAAGATCAAATTCTTCAAAGCAACAATCATCAAATTGTTCAGAGCATCAAAACTCGAATTCCTCGGAAAACCAGGAATCGTATTCACCAGAATATCGAAGGGAAAAACTCAAAGTACTAGTTAAACGAAGAAGCCACACACGTCGGCATCTCCCCTTCGGGAACCCTTCAAAACCCGAATCTACATCGTCTTCGGGAGACGAGGAAGACATTACCCACATGGCGCCGAGTAACTTCGCCACGCTCGGAACATCTTCATCTTTAGAGCAAGAATCGAGCGACAATAGCCTAAGCAATATTGCCATAAATTTCGAAAAGCGCGCTCATGAAACACTAGGACTCACTCCATCACCCACTGGACGTACCAAAAGAAAATTCCACCAAATGCCTAACCGTCCAGATAGTCATGGAAACACGAGTGACGAAGCTCTTAGTGAGGATGAACTGTTCCTTCTTAGCGAAAAGAAAAATCTCACGGACAACCACACCATTGAACCTATGGACGTAGGCTTTTCAAACGAAGACAGAAAATCAACACATGAAAATCATAAAAGTCAAGCCACGGGACCCCCAACTACCAACGTAGAACAGCGCACGGACGATGTAACAGCCATCGCCAAAAAAGGGGAACCAGTCCTTTTAGCCACTCGTAAATCCTCCAGACCACGAAAACCCAAAAAATGTTTCTGCTGCTCCGATGCAAGCAATCACGCACACACTAGTGCCCCACGTGCACAAGTAGCGAAGGGAAAAAAAAGGCCACCCAGGAGTATTTCACAAGCAAAAATAATCAGGAACTCTCCGGGCCAAGAACAACCCCCACCCACTCTTCCAAACGTTGCAAACGCCAACAGCTCCGAAAACGAATCTTTTCAGCAACAAGAAAATGCTCCCTCCCTGACACCATTCAATAATTCCCCCCCTACGATAGAAAACGGAAACGACAATAGCAGAACAAATACCACTGAAGAGGAGCCAATAAACAACAACGAGCAACAAACGGAATTCATTAACGTCATCGAAACAAGAGACAACATCGAAATGACAAAAAACAATTACATTTGTTTCATTTCTGCCGATGGTACAGTCTCGAACGATATTGGCAAACGATTAATCGAGATGGGCTTGCTAAAAAATCTATCCCCAACTAACACCTTCGAAATCGGACAAGTCCTCATATCGGGAACACCAAAGAAACGAGTGTTTGCCCTAGTAACACAGGAAAACTCCACTTCATCCTTAACGAAAGAAAATCTTACCAAATCCCTCCGAAATCTGAAAACAACGATGGTAGAATTGAACGTCAAATCAGCAGCATTTTCTCAAAAGCGCAGTAACCTTAACGACTCAGCATGGGCAAAAATAAAAAACATCATTCGAGAAATTTTCGCGGATACCGAAATCAAAATAAAAATCTGCCGCGACGAAATTACTGTCCCACCAGAGCAAGACAGGCTCGACATCATAAAAGAATGCCACGAATCTCCAATAGCAGGTCATAAGGGCGTAACCAAAACATACAACAGAATCCGACAACAATATTTTTGGGACAATCTCAAAAAACAAGTAGAAGATTACATTCGTCAATGCGCCAGTTGCCAGAGGAAAAAGTTGGTGAGAATTAAAACCAAACAACCCATGGTAATTACAGATACTCCGATCAGCGTATTCGACAAAATTGCAATGGATATAGTCGGACCGATAACCCCAGAATCTGAACTTGGTCACCGCTTCATACTAACGATTCAGGACAACCTCTCAAAATTTTCATTTGCAATTCCGCTAAAAAGCGCGACCGCGCACGAAATCGCTTACGCACTAGTCACGGAATTCATATGCTTATTCGGATGTCCTAAAGTAATATTGACAGACCAAGGTGCAGCTTTCATCGGCCGTGTAATGAAACAATTAACGAGGATCCTAAAAATCAAGCAAATTAAAACGACAGCATTCCATCCACAATCGAACGGATCGCTCGAACGAAGTCATCAAGTGCTCACGGATTACCTGAAACATTACACCAATAAAAAAGATTGGCATAAGTGGCTACGGCTGGCAACTTTCGCATACAACACAAGCGTACACGAAGGCACGAAATACACACCATTTCAGGTAGTCCTAGGCAAGGTAGCACGACTACCCTCACAATTTTCATATCTCGACGAAATCTTAACGTACGACGAGCACGTGAGAAATCTTGCGCATCATTTACAAGAAGTTCGACAATTAGCTCGCAACAACCTCGAAAATGCCAAACAAAAATCCAAAACTCACTACGATAAGAAAATCAACCCCGTAAAATTCCAAATCGGAGATCAAATCTACCTGATTAAAAATCAGCGAATAGGAAAATTTGACGACAACTACTTAGGTCCTTACGAGATAACACAAACTTTCCCAGACCAAAACGATATCGAAATCGCGTTAACAAACAATAAACGAAAAATTATCCATTGTGATCGGGCTAAACTAGCACACTAATGAAACCCGAAGCCCGATGTACTCAGACCTGCACGATTCCTTCCACATCATCTAAGCTCATCTATCGCGCCCCACCGAACTCGACTTCCACAAACTAGGATAAAACATGCGACTATTACTTAAAAAATATTTTAGCAAATAAGATAAAAATCATACGACTATCACTTGAAGACATACGTTAACAATGCGTAGCATAAAATCAAAATATATACATACCTTTTCTTCTTCCTTTACCCTGGTGGATAAACACCAGATAGAATCTAAGAATAAAATTAATCAAAGCGAAATGTAACTTCTCGCAAACATTATGGTACTGCATTATCTTACTGTATCAAATAACAAACAATACCTATCTTCCAATATACTTAAGCTACATTGTAAATCGATCAATGATGATGCCAGCTCACAAATCGTGCGATCATACCTTTCGATTACAATTATAATTGAATCTAATTGAGCGAGACGCTCAATCTTGAAGGAGGGAGGTGTTACGTCCCAGCCTTCACGTTTTTTTTCTCTCTTTTTAAAACCACGATGGTAAATACGCACGATAGCAGCACCCTCACTCATCGACCAAAAACCTATAATTCTTTAACGCTAAGCGAGTGATAGCCGAAACGTACCACAAGACCAAAAGCGAAACCGTCGCACGTAGGTCCCGACGCATAAACATAGCCAACGCCAGAAGAATTTACGAGAGGAGCGCACTCGCAGCCTCGGAAAAGAAACCCTACGCCTAGAGCACTCGAACAAAATGCAGGGACCGAACTACACCACAATCCTACCTTGTCCTAAAACCCAAACAATCCCACGAAGAAAACTCGCTTGCGTCAGAACACGTCACCCGGTCATATCGCAAGACCCACGAAACCTCGGTCGCTGAACCCGATCCTCGGACATAGAACAATGGCCGCATTCACCATAGCGATGACCTAATAAGTAGATGAACAAAACTATTCCCACGCATGACGCCGACCTATCACGTAAGTCAGCGTACATTCTCACGATTGATTAACCAATCACTAAGAAGCTCTGATCCGAAAATGCATTCCCCCAAAAAAGCTCCTTGCCCTACAACCAGACTTTCCTAATTTTCATATCACGAAGGAGCAGACACTCTGTATTCGAACTCCGAACTGAACAGTCGACTTACAAGGCTAAACCCTTTCGCTCTGCGTTTCCGTGTAATAATTGTACGAGTAACCATCTTTGAACCGAAATTATAAGTTTGTAAGAGTTAAACGTAATAAACGTGAACTACGTGAATTAAGACAAAATCTACGCGTCTGAACATTTATTTGATCAACGATCAATCCGTCGGGCGGATCCAACTCTCTTACCAGAATCACGCACCTCAAATTCGTCTCAATCCAAATTGTTATTAAACTGTGTTCGGAACTCACGCGGAAGCCAAACAAAGACTCACTGCGCAATCAAACTCAATTCGAACTTTCGCGCTCTAAATCGGCAACCTCGCGAGTCCCACCTAAATCTCCCTCCGGGACGTAACATTTAATCGAAGGATTTTAAAAAATATTCATTTTTCACAAAACGGCGGACAGTCAAAGTTAATGGTTCGATTTTAACGAAAAAAAAACGGCCGTTTTTGGGCTATAAAACGGCCATTTTTTTTTTCGAAAAAAAAAATCGAACGATTAAAGACTACATTTTTATGTATTAAATAAGCCTGCAAAATTTCAAGAAGATCGGTTCATTAGTGTTCGAGTAATCTTGGTCACCGACTTCAGAAATGCTATTTTGAGAAAAACGCGATTAAAGTTTCAATTTCAGTTTACACGAAGAAAGTATTTTTTTTTGTAAACTCACATAGAGTCATCTATTCCGGGCCCATACAGAAGTATGGGCCCGGATACTTATACTTCAAAAAAATGCAATAAAAAAAATCGATTTTTTCAAAATCGCAAGTGGGGGTAACCCCTTAACACCCATACGAAGAATATGAACCAAGAAGAAGTGAAAAATGTTGAAAATCGATTAAGTGGCACACTTTAAAACAAAAAAATGGAATTTTCCGAAAAAAATTGCTACATTTTGCAATAAAATAATACTTTTCTTTATTCTCAAAAACATGTAAGGTTATATTTTAGACGATAAGGTTAGAAAGATTAACACCAAATTTCATCAGAATCGGTCGATCAGTTTTTTAGCTATACGTGACACCAGTTTTGAAAATGCAGTTTAGAAGACCGTTCCATTCTTGAAGTTTTTTTTAACCCCGTAACAGCCAAAAGTAGTGATAAAAGATTACTTAATAATCTTAATAATTTACATGTTAGTTGACAGAGCAATAAAACTATCTCATCCGTCTTTTCACCATAAAAATCTTCAACTCATTAGGAACACGATGACAAAAAATTGCTATCCGGTTTCTTTCACAGAAAAAATAATAAAACAAAGACTTTCTACAATCAACAATCAAAATAACAAAAATAATAACTTTGACTCCTCTAGACTAATAAATCTACCATACACAAAAAACATCCATCACCAACTAATTCGTCTTTTCAAAAAATATAATATAACACTAGTCACAAACAACAAACACAACATCTTATCGATCACAGGCTGCACCAAAGACAAAATAGATAACAACAAAAAATCTAACATAGTGTACAAAATTGATTGTAATGATTGTAACTCCACATACATAGGCCAAACAAAAAGATACCTTAAAAACAGAATCAATGAACACAAAAATAGCCTAAACACACACCAACACAATACACACAGCTCTAGCACAGCACGCAATAGAACAAAAACACGATTTCAAATTTGATGATGTAAAAATTTTAAACAATGAACAATGGCTCAAAGAAAGATTGATCCTAGAAATGATTCAAATCAAAGCGCATCCTAATGCCATAAATTTTAGAACTGACATAAATAAGCTAAGCTCAATATACAATTCAATGATATAATCATAATAATATTTTATCACCATAACTACACACATCAATTTTTAAACTCGTGACTCAATTTTAAAACTCTTGACATAACACATTAACCTCAAAATTTCTGACACGATACATTTTTTTTTTTTTAAATAACTCTTAACATGACACGGGTACCCCAAACTCTTGACACGGCACTGACAAAGGATCATTCTCCCTCTCTCCAGAAACATTAAATTCGCCACTTAGTCTTTCTCGAACTCTCTAGGACGTCACTACTCGACATGTAGAGCAGAGAACATTTTTTCTAATTTTCTTCTTTGTGCTTGCGGGGATATATTTATCTTATTTTAATAGGTAATTATCACTTTCACACAACATCTCATTAATCTCATTAATCAAGACAGTAGATCGAACTAAAGTTTCTTTCATTATACCAATTTGATGTAAATGTTTCTCACAGATAATACAATCGCCAAAAAACGATTAAGCTTATCAATTGAATAATAAGAACGGTTCCGAATCAATCCTCCGATTCAACCTCACGAGACAGTATTTTATCATCACAAATACGGTCTACACCAACCATCCTCCAAGCACAAACCAAAGAAAACTAGAAAAA
>OX101790.1:14404484-14467736 GCA_944452715.1 Ophion slaviceki
GTTATTTTTGCTCGTGTGTTGGTATCAACGTGTGTTGTTCAGTCCTACGTGTGTAAATATGCGTCTTGTATGTTGATTTTACACGCTTGATGTGTGTTCGAATAAGCGTGTTATTGATGGGGACAGCTACGAAAGTGGGTAATAATTTAACGCGTAAAAATTGCACATTTACGTGTGCAATTTAACGTGCCCATTTACGTGTGCAATTTTAACGCATTACGTGTCACCAACTGCATAAGTGTGTAGAATCAACATGGCAACGCGTGTCTAGCCTTGACGTTGTGTTACTTCTACATACTTTGAACATATGTCAAACACGCCTTGTTTTTGCAGTGATAGGAAGCGAAAATAGGCCGAAAATGGGATGAAATTCAAATGCCATTTTTGTAACACCGAAACAACATACATACATTTTCTTTTTGCAAAGGATTTATTGGGCTTTTGGCTATTCAATTCAGTGGTTAAGGTTTCAAAAATATAAATGTTCAATGTCAAACGCCATTTTCTTCAGGGGATGTTCCTCCACCTACTGAACTCAAAGTTGTTAAAAAAAACATGAAAATTAAATAAATGACGGCCAAAATTTGAAAAACGGATGATATTTGTTGTATTGACAATAATAAAAATTCTTTTTTTTACATGGGCGGTGGTTCATTTTGTGGAGAAAGTTGATATCTGCATTTTTTTTAAATCAAGGCGATTTCTTCAATCGTTCTTCACGCGATATCTTCAAACGCGTTTAAGGCGGGATATACATTTAGACAGGGAAAAAAAAACAATTTTGAGAGATTTTTTGAACTAAGAAATAATTATTCTACAATTATCAAACTTTAGGTATACTTTAATAGTATATTTAAGTATACAATTTTTTAAATTAATTCCTCATCAAAATGGCGAACCTGTGGCAGGGTGTTACAGCAAGGTCGCCGCGGGAGTTGCGAATCGACGTGCAGTCTAGCTTCCCGTAGACTTTGATTTGCAGAAAAGTTAAAACATTTTTCCATTTAGAACATGTATAGTTTCTATGTGACGGTAATTAAAATGAAGAAAATGCAAATTGAAGTAAATGGAACGCATATAACAAAAAAAAATCAATATTTCACGCAACATTTCTGTAAAATGTGGATAAAAAAAGTAGTGTAGTTTTCCAATTTTTCAAAAACAATTCTCGTCAAGTAGAAGGTACCAATATTATCAATATTTCTATCAAGTTTCAACTCAATGTGCTTAATAGTTTTTGAGTAATCCTGCACGACAATTTCGATAATGCACTTTTGAGAAAAACGCGTTTAAAGTTCACGTCCGCTCCGAATCCGAGCGGTGAGGCACAGCGTTGACGGGCTGTAACGTTTGAAGTTTTTCCGAATTTTGCTCTGAAACTTTGGGAAAATATTCTACATATATAGTTCTATCGTTTAAAGTTGTAAATGTATAACCCGCCTTAAGTTATCGCGCACTACTACGGCAGAAAAATTACAACTTACGTACGTTGAAAATGGCCGGCTCTGTAGGAGGACTACTCGAGTTCAGCTTTTTCTGTGGCAGCAGTCGCGGAACGTCGGTTTCGTTTCCACCCCAGCTTCTTTTGTCGATGCTTGAGATCTCTTGTCTGCATCCAACCGTTAACCGTTAGCGGAGTATTGGCGTTTTATTGCTCTCCCGAGGTCAATTTAGCGAATTTTTCAGTTTCCTTCGCGCCAAAATGTTTGGAAGAGATTGTAATAACAGAATTAAAAAAAAAAGAAAAAACCATGATTTTTCGATGCTTACCCCCATGGAAATTTATATATGCAAAAATATACTGCAAATTTATTTTATTAATAATTGTAATACATGTGAAATGTATGCTATATATTGAAAATATATGTGCCAAATTCTAATTTTCGTAACGTTTTTATATATGAGATGTATATGCGTGGTATTACTGTATATCAATGTATCATATATCAATGATATATGTAGCATTTACCCTGCATATATACCACATATATACTGCATAAATGGTACATATATGCCACATATATACGTACACATATGCGCAGCATATCTGTGTATATGTGCTTGTATGTAATAGTGTACTTTAACTGTAAGTTAAGTTTTTTAAAGTTTAAGTTTTAAGTTTTGTTAAGTTTAACTGTAATAGTGTTTATACACAGCATATATTTCTTGTCAGGAACATGTATCAAAAATGTATGCGTCATATATGATGCATAAATGACACATATATGAGTCATATATGACGCATACATTTTTTATATATTTTTCTGACAAAAAAATATATTGTAAATATATCGAAAATATATGCGTCGTATATGCCTCATATATGCATCATATATAGTGTTTATACGTAGCATATATTTTTTTGGTCAGAAAAATATATCGAAAATATATGGGTCATATATGCGTCATATATTTGGTGCATATATACTGAATATACACGTATTATTCTATTTTTCGTCACTATATATGCCACCGATATATATATATGTAGCATATATTTTCTGCATATATTTTACATACATAAATTTTCATGGGGGTAGTTCCCCCCTTAACGGGTCCTAAGCATTCTACCAATTTATCTACAACTTTGGCACTTCACATGTTATTAATTACACACATATATTAGTGTAGGACGAGAAATAAAGCGAAAAAAAACGATACAAATGAACGCCAATGAAAATATGGACAACCGGTGTAACGCGATGAGGACAGCTCCGATGTCCGAGTCATCAGATACTCCCATGATACCACGAGGGTAACGAATCCCGGACGCGTATCTAAATCAGTGTTTTTCAACCTTCGTGCATGCGCGACCCCTTTACAAGTAATAAAATTCTGGCGACCGCCCCCCCCCGCTCGAACTGGCAAGGGATGTTTTAAAATTATTAGTGCCATTCATCACTTCGTACCTATGTGAACTAACAGTCCAGTATAAGAGTCGAAAACCCCGCACTTTTAGCGTAAAATTAAAATTTTTGATTGAAGCTAGATAGTTGCATACTGTATGTAGCCCTAATGAAATTTTGCCCCTCCCCCTAACTCGTCCCATCCCTAAGAAATGGGGGTTGAAAACTTAAAAATCGCCGTATCTCTATAGTTAATAGCCCGATCGAAAAATATTTCGAACAAAAGTTGTTTAAAATAATAAAATACGTATAAAATTATCTGACGTCCAATCCCCTATATTTGAAAATAACGACACAAAAACGATTAGAAAATTCTTGGTCAGTGGTGCTCTCGCGTGTTTGCGTCGCTATTTTCAAAGATAGGGGTTGGGACATTAGATAACTTTATACGTATTGTATTATTCCAAACAACTTTTGTTTGAAACATTTTTTGATCGGGCCATTAATTATAGAGATAACGCGATTTTTAAGTTTCCAACCCCTATTCCTCAGGGTTGGGGCGAGCTGAGGGGCAACATTTCATTGGGGTTACTTTCAGTATGCAACCATCTAGCTACAGTAAAACATTCTAATTCTACACTTAAAGTGCTGGGTTTTCGTCTCTTTCACTGGACTATAACGTTCTCTTCAATGGTGAACATAAAAACTAGTCTCCAATTGGAACATGATTTGCGTCTCAAAAATAGAACCACGATTCGACAGCTTATTAAAAAATAAACAGGCACAGCCTTCTCACTGGAATTGTTGTATTTTTTATTGCAGTGTAGGACCTAAAACCCTTTTAGGGTTGCGACCGCGACCCCCTGAGCAAGACTTTGCGACCCCCCTGGGGTTCGCGACCCACACGTTGAAAAACACTGGTCTACATCCTTCGGAGTGCATATGAAAACAAAAGAGACGAGGGGGGGGGGCGTCCAGGGGTTAATTATGAATGAAGATAGCGGAGGAGGGGGGGGGGTGCAACGTCACAAAGTAAAGGAGAAGGTTCTTTCCCCCGAGAATGGAGAAAAGGGTTAACGTCCTTTGCATTTACGCTTTTGCTCAGAGATGCGATGCGAAATGTGCATCGCATCAAACAATTCTGTTTGCTTATCATCGTCATCGTCATCATGATCAAAATCACAATGACGATCACAATCATC
This sequence comes from Ophion slaviceki, assembly GCA_944452715.1. Taxonomy (NCBI): domain Eukaryota; kingdom Metazoa; phylum Arthropoda; class Insecta; order Hymenoptera; family Ichneumonidae; genus Ophion; species Ophion slaviceki. Next base: position 14,408,533 of record OX101790.1, read on the forward strand.
ATAATCGCCAACCCCATCATCGCCATATTTATTTTTCCGATCTCAACTCGCCTACGGTTCTTCACTCAACGGAACGCACTTTGCGTACACGCTTGCCATTCCCTCCGCATAGCCGGGCATAAAATCCTGCGTACGCGCGTGTAGGCAAAGCAAAGAGAAAAAATGGAGGAACCACACGAACGTAGGGATCGCTGAGGATGAAAAGGGCGTGAGCCGCGCTGCTTTTTACCCGTAGAAGATGCGTGGCTCGCGATCTTTCGCCCCTTAACGAGAAAGTCTCGATACTTGCGTGCTCGTTCGATGATGCGCACTGGAATGATATTAAGGGGGGTGATTCCTTTAGGTGAGGAAAATGTTGCTGATTTTCATGATTTTTTTTTTAAGAAAAGATTTCTTCACCATGTTTTAGACTTAGGGTATGTTTTGTTACTCTGTTTTCCTGCTACATGGTATTTTTTTCTTTATTAAGCTTTATAAGTAGCGGAGTCACGGTATTCTAAGACGGCGTGACACGTAGCATCAGCGGGATTAATCTGAAAAAAAAAACAAACGAAGATTTTTCTTTCGTTACACTCATACGCAGAATATGAACCAAGAAAAAGTGGGAAATGTTGAAAATCGATTAAATGGTACGCTTTGAAACAAAAGATTGAATTGTCCGGAAAAACATGACACACTTTGGAATAAAAAGTACTTTTTTCAAACTTTCCAAAACATGTAGGGTCATGTTTTGACAATAAGGCTAGAAATATTTATACCAAATTTCATCAGAACCGGTTGATCAGTTTTTTTAGCTACACGTCACGCCAGTTTTGGAAATGTAGTTTAGAAGACCGTGCCATGCGTTCGCCATTTTTAAAGATTAATAAAAAAATACCACGTAACGGCAAAAAGTAGCCCCAAGTCTCAAAAAGGATAAATGAATCTTTCCTTTAAAAAAAATCATGAAAATCAGCAATATTTTTCCTCGCTTAAAGATATCTCCCCCCTTAACGTATTTACGAAGTCATATACCACCACACCAGCAGGCTGGATATCTTCGGATTCGTACGAAGTTATAACGCCGCCACGTTTATTATTCATCCGTGAGTGAAATTTATATACACCCTCTCGCGTACGAGTCCTCAGCCAACTCCCCCCCCCCCTCTCAACCTTCCTCCCTCCCTCTCCCTCATCCTTCTTTCTTTCTCTCTCTCTGACGCACAGGATACTCGTATACTTTTTGCGATTTACGATTCCGCGATGATACTCAACCATTCTTCCGTCGCGCTCTCTACAGCTCCCTGACTTCTCTCTCGACGCAAGCCCGAGCCCCCTCCGCCTTCCCCTTGAGCGCGTGTCATATACACGCTTCTTACTTTCCTCGCACTTTATCCTGCGAGGCTTGCGGCGCGAGGGCGCTCAAAGTGCATCACTCTCAGGGACGGCCGGAGGCCGGCATCATCATCATCATCATCAACATCGTCGAGTGCACGCGTGCATATATATATACGTACGAATCTTACTACCGCGTAGTTAATGCATCGATCGCTTCTTTCGCAGGATATATCGCGAGAGGTCGACGACCTTCTCGCCGGGACGAGGACGCCCGCGTACCCGAGGGAGTCCAGGAGAAAATGAACAATGAACAATAAAAATATCAAATATTTGGGGAAAAGTGTTTCCCGAGCGACTCCCACTGACAGGTCTGCGTAATAGTCCAGTAAACATTTCGAGAGTAAGCACTTTTTAGATATAAATACGCAAAATTGATCTAAGGGTAATTAGATAACGCTGAATGAAATTGCGATAATTATGTTTTCAACCAACCCCCGAGAAAATGTTAAAAAACAGTTTAATTCAGAACCTAATAACTTTATCGAAAAAGATGTCGCACAAAAGTTGTTTAGGACATGAAAGTACGTAAAAAAGTATTGATCGGTCGTCTTCGTATCTTCAAAAATGAGGGAGAAAAAGACGAATGAACATTTATTTGCAAGACAAAATCGCTTTGCAGCCGAAGCACCACTGGGAGTATAAAGGACGCAAGGTACTAGTGGGAGCGCGTTGCGCGCATGCGCATATAGCCATAGCCATATAGTGCGTCTCTTTCTGACAGTGATCCTCAACCAGTAATTATGTCAATGTTCAGTCGTCATTTTTTAATACTTACACAATAAATAAAAATAAAAAATTTCTAGAAAGTTAGATTTACTCTTAGTAAAGCAATTTGTTAATAAAAACCCAGATATTTACGAATTTGATATTTTTTGAAACTTTGAGGTTCTCGTTCCACAATTGAATGGTCTTTCGTTTTTTTCTTCCTTATTTTTGAAGATACGAAGATGAACGTTCAATACTTTTCTACGTACTTTTATGTCCCAATCGACTTTTGTTTGACATATTTTTCGATAAAATTATTAGGTTCCGGAGTTAGCGGTTTTCAAACATTTTTTAACATTTTTGTACATCTTCTCGGGGGTTGATTGCAAGATTATTATCACCATTCGAATAAGCGACATCCGATTACCCTTATATCAATTTTGCGTATGTATACCTAAAAAGTACTTACTTTCATGCTTATTGCCCGGACTATAAACTTGAGGCCCAAGTTGTGGTCGATTGGCGATATTTTATCTGATAACCGGGTTGGGATGACAAAGTCGGGATTTTACACACAGTTCATACATGGTCTTGCCAGGTTCGAGTTTTTTTTTAATCGAAGAATGTTGATAAACAAGGAAGTCATAATTATTTGAACAAAATGATGCGGTTGCTGGATGGCCAATCGGTTTCGGTGACTCTGGCAACTAGGGTGTTCTAAAGTGAAAAAAGGGAAAGAATGTATTTTCGGTATGTTAATAGAAGTTTCATGTGGCCGGATACTTTTTTGAAACTTTGTAAATTACGAAAATGGCAAGCTGTAGAAAAAAGGTTCCATTTTCGACAACAAAAATAACTTCAATTATTTGTTATTAACAAATAAATGAACGCATCAAAAAGTCATCTGGTCATAAACTCTGCGCTGTCCGAATTTCAAGTGTATCAAAAGAACAGATTTTGAGATACGACTTACATCGTTACACAAAACGAAGTTTCGAGAAAAACAGTAAAGATAAACGGGTTTGCCATTACACGGGTCGATTTTTTGGAATTTTCACATTTTTGTCGTAAATCAAAATTAAAACCCTGGGCTTTAATACTACGCGATGAAAAAGCCGCATTTAATAAATCTCAAGCTTATGCAGACCACTCAACGGACGTATTGGAAACACGGTAACGAATGTATCCAATGAGTCACCATATCGTTCTGTCCAACTTGACTGGGGTGACATTGAATAACGAAACGACAAAATTGGCGATTTATTTCCGGGAGCTTTCGTTCAATTATAAGTGGAGAAAGAAGCGCGCGGAAGGATTTTAATTGGTGTATGGTAATGGATAGTTTGATACGCACGAACCGATCGTCAGGGACAAGACGTCGAGCATCCCGTGACGGAAATCATGCTCGTGAAGAAAAAGGAATAGAATACAAAGTAACGCGTGCCTCATTGGCAATCTCCTATGTGGTGAACAGCGTTCCCCCAGGCCAATACTTGGATGGGTGACCGCTGCGTCGTGTACCGAATGCGCATTGACTTCTGAGCGCGAGGCAGTATTCTTGTGGTGAACACCCAACTAAAACTCACAAGGAACATCAATTAAGTGTCCGCCTTCGATTTAGTTGAAACTCATATATGTGATGAAGCATTGAAAACTATCAGACACGTATTTTTTTTTATCCACGGAAAAACGTTTTTAAGGGACCCCTCAAAGGAAGGTGAGTCACCCTTTAATTTAATTTTTTTTTCAATTATTTTATAGTGGATTTTTCATCGCTTTACATTAGAAGAATTTTGGTTTCTGTTTCATTCAGATGGATGGACTGCTTGTGGGTGAAACTGCAAAACCACCCCTTGACACACCGTTGTTCGAGGGGTGGTTCCCCCCCTTAAACCCGTTGTTATGCAGATAACAAAAAATACGTGTCTAATAGTTTTCAATGTTTTATCACATACATGAATTTCAACAAAATCGACGGCGGACACTTAGGGGTATTCTCACTTAAGACGCTCAAAAAGGCTATTTTCATGCATTTTTTAATACGTTCATATTATAGAAATTAATATAAAAGTTGTTACACTTAATAAATACACTTACGAAATACATTAAATTTAAAAAAATGTATTTATTTAACCCAAACAAACTTTAAACACGTTTTTCTCGAAACTACTGAACCGATCCTTATGAAATTTTAACCACATATTCTTTACAACTATAGCTATAGAGCATATTAAGGATTTTTAAAAACCTTGATATTTACTATTTTTTTGCCAAAAACGGTGAAAAAATAAGTTTTTTTTGTTTTTTCGAAAAATGTCCGCCATTTTGTTATTTTTGCATATATAAAAAATCGTATGATATGCGCTATAGCCATCATCATACTGAATCTAAAACCGTTTCATTTTTTTGTTTCGGATGATCCATCTCCGAGATTTCATCAACAGCGCAGACCTACAATTTTTTTAACTACCATTTTCGTCTATAAATAGTGACTTAAATAAATAAATAATTTTAAAGAATGTATTTCGAACGTGTATTTATTAAGTGAAACAACTTTTATGTCAATATCTATAATATAAACCTATCAAAAAATGCATGAAGATAGCCTTTTTGAGCGTCTAAAGTGAGAAGACCCCTTAAATTATGTTCTTTGTCAATCAAAACTCGCTCCCGCATCGGCACGTGCTTTTCCGGTTTCCCTTTGCCCTCGTGCAAATCCGTACAGTCGTGCGTCAGAAAAAAACTGCTGTTTACGGCACCCTAGGCGACTCCTCAAGCACTGAGAATAGTGCAGCGATAAGCGTGGTGTAAAAGCGGGAGGGATGAGATCGCAAAAGCGACGTAAATATGGATTTATAATTTTGAGGCGGTCATCTTATGCGATAAGTCGAAAGTATCGAGACATTTTTTTGCACAAATTGCAAAAAATGTTTGTGTGTCGACATTTTCTTAGTGTTAAACGTACTTTTGAACGCGTTTTTCTCAAAACCGTATTTTTTCAAATTGACTTCCATCATATCTTAAAAACTATTAAACGGATGACGCTCAAATTGTTACAGTATAGTCAGCACATCTATAGTTCTCACCCGAACTAGAATATTTTTGATATGTGCTATAGTTTTTTCAAGCCGAAAAAGTCGAAAAAATGACGAAACTTGGAACTTGATTTTTTAAAACTGTGACAAAAATTCAAATTTCAATATTTTTGCTTCACTCTAGTTCCGGCCTCAGGCCTTAGGACTACGAATTAAAACGCCGTTTGACTTTTTTGCTTCAGATCAGCAAAACTTCCGGCATCATGGCAGCCGTCAGCCAACTATTTTTCCACATGAGTGTCTTCCGAACGGTGTAATGTCGATTCAACTCGTTATTTCTGTTCGATAAAATTCTAAGGGATTGTAAAAATGTCAATAAATGTGTGGTCAAAATACGCTCTAATGGTTCATAAAAAAAAATCCCCAAAAAGCGAAAAAAATAGCTGTCACATGGGATGACCCCCTTAAGAAGTCATTTTTTCAAAACGTTAGATATTTACGTCACTTATACACTTATATTGAACCAATTATGTGTTATTAACCATATACAGCATTAACATTGATGGAACGTCATATGACGTTTCGGGATTTCATCCTTTGTATGTCACGGTGCCTGACGAATTGTGCCCATCTCCCTAATCATCGATCGTTGTCAATCATACTATCAAAATCTACCAAACCACCGTCACATTCTCGCGCATAAATTCGATATTTTCTGGAGCTGGCTCGCAGCTTCACCTAAAGAGATTCCACGATATGGTTTGCAGAAAGGGATAGGGCAGATCACGAACGGAGATGATGCACGATAGTGACTGAGAGAACGAGAAAAAGAGGCAGATGATGTAAAAGGGTGTACGCGGAGAACTGAATAGGTCAACGACAAATGCGAGAAGGAGAGAGAGAAAGAATGACGAGAGATGCGGAGAAAGGGAGATGTGAAAGGGTGCGGCGACGATAGGGAGAAAAGAGAGTGCCGGAGCAATACAGAGGGGGCGCGAGCGAAAGGGCTTGGTCGTCATGGCAACACCGGGGAACATAACGCCGGTTGAATGGAAGGGTGCCTCGAGTTTTTTTTTTATGACTTGGACGATTGCCGTAGGGTCGGAACTCTAAAAATCGTTACACAGACCTAGATACTCTCCGTCTTTTCCATATATATATGCCCTTCGCGTTGGTCTCTCAATACGCAAACCCTCTTGTATTTTTGTCGTTGGATGCTGAAGCTTTCCTGCCGATACAGCATCCAGCTATGCGCACGTAACCCCTTTTTCCATACGTTCGCATCCTATATGAAACGAAAAGACGTAAATCCACGTAACACAATGTTGAAAAATCCAGTCCCTTCTCATAAGTGCTCGATAAATATAAGAGTTTAACTTCGGTCTTCCAACGATGTCTTCCACTTATTGATGCCACACACACACACACACTCACACACGCAGAGTTTATCTCGATTTACCAGCAATACTACGGTTGACATGCACTTATGAGAAGGGTTTCCTTCAACCCTTTCTCTTTTCCGCTACACTACAATCAATCGCTCCGAGTGATGACAATCTTTCGTCCTCCTACTCACTCTTTGTCTCTCTCCTCCCACTTGCTCTCGCTTTTTCTCGCTCTTTTTCTCTCCCCCCTGTCTCTTTCCCTTTTGCGCACCTACCTACCCTCAAAGAGGGGAAAAAAGATCGCTTCCATACGCCCGTAAAGTTATTGCTTAATAGCGCGAGAACGTGATGTACGTATGTATGTGTATATGTATATGCATAGATTGACGTAAGCCCCAGAACGAAGTTTTTTCTTCACATCATGAGGTGAACGGATGGCTTCTTTGAGGGTAGATCAGTATGTGTCGAAGATCAAATTCGTTGAAGCTGCACATCGTTAAAAAAAATAGACGTCAGGTATTACAGTAGCTGTAACGTGGACGGACGACTTTGAGTTCGAAACGATTAAGGGGCATTTGTCTCTAGAAGTTGATGTAAGTGCGCGTTCTTGTCGAACGGATTTATTTGATGTAACGTTGCGTTACGAATATCGAGACTATCCGAAAAAGGTGAGGTAAGCGGGCTGGCGTAGCTCGTGGTCACAGTAGTCGACCGGCAATCGAAAAGTCCCGAAAGGTTCCGGGTTCGAATACCGGCCCAGAAGCGCACCCCATTTTTTTCTCAGATAGTTCCCTTGGAGTTCTTCGGGGGATTACACTGCATAAGCTTGGCGTCCAAAAAAGAGGGCGGCATTCGATATTTTTTTCACTGGTGAGGGTATGGGGATGATGAAGACGGGATTTCACACACAATCGATACATGGCCTTGCCGAGTTTGAGTTTTTTTTCAAACGAAATATTTTGATGATCATTGATGTTATTATTATTTAAGCAAAGTGCCGTCGTTACTGCATGGCTAATCGGTGTAGGTGGTTCTGGTGACTGGGGTGGTCTGAAATTGTAATACATGAAATATGCACTGAAATTGTAAAAAAATATACATGAAATATGCACTTTCAGTATAATGATAAAACTTTCTTATAACCGGATAATTTAAAAAAAAAGAAATTTAACGTCTCGTTGTTAAAAAATTGATGGACACATATAAATTTTTAAAAAGCATACGGCGATGCGATAGAAAATGTAATGAACTATGCTGAACCCGAGTTTGAAGTAAATCGGACGAATATATTTTATGATACGACGTACACTATTGCGTAAAGCATAGTTTCGAAAACACGCAAAGAAGGGTAGTTGGGGCAGCAGGGCGGTGGCCCTCCATAAAAAAAAATCACCATAACTCGGTCAATTTTCGGAACTTTTATAAAATCTTTGTTGCAAATTGAAGTTAAGCTCTAAGGCTATAAAAATACAATAAAAACCCGTATTTTTTCAAATATCACGGTCACTCGGACCCCTTAACGCAAATGTTTAACAGTCGTCAGTGAGAATGGTCACATTTCTTTTCCAATCAAAGAGTTAACGACTGTAAAGGTACCAACAATTTCAAAATAAATATAGCAACAAATACGCAGAGACCTTATTCTCCCCCAAGTGTGAACGAACTTTGCGTGAAGGGATCGGACTAAAACGCCCGAGAACAAGGATGAGAAGATTGTCAGGCGTCGGGTATGTACGGAAAATAGTATTTGCACAACCCTCGCGAACTCATCGCCGTCATCGTCGTCAAATTGCGCTGTGGGGATGATGCGGACTCATCGCGCGCAACCCCCACAACCGCCTTAGGCAGATAAAACTGCGGGTGAAAGGGGTCGGCAATCCACCCTCCGCATTACGTGTATAGATCCGTGTGTGTGTGTATGAGTGTACATAGATTTTTTCCCTTTTTGCACGGCCTTCTCTCTCTTGCCCTCTCGGAACTCACCTCTCTTACAAAGCTTGTTCGGGGTGTCGAGAGCAGAGTATCGACTCACTGACGCCCGAGTTAACCCTCTGACTTGTACTTTAAAGTATGTGTAATCATATATATATATATATATATACACACACACACACATACACAAACATATATGCTGTACATCAAGTACATGCAAGGAGGTTGTTCTATGTAGAATCGTAAATTATGATGTCATAAATCGATTTTAAAATTCTTATTTTCGATGTCGTATTTTTGAATTTGACATCAAAATTTGCGCGATGATGAGGTCGAAAACAACATTATTTATTGATCTCTGACCATTGTAGGTTTTTTTTCGTGTCTTCCAATCTTCGTCCGCGTGTTCTTGCAAACGTCTCCAATTCACGTCCCTTCTACTTTTAGTCCGCACTGATTACTTTGCTATTTTCGGTTTTAAGAGACACCCCCAAAGTATTTTGCACTCCCACTCTTCCCCAATGCAGCAACGTGTCGTATATGCACGAGGTCACAGGGACACCACGTTTCAATTGTATAACGATCCGAAATCCCGCAAGACCGACAACGCTGCTCAGAATACGAACTCCGTCCGGAAAGTATTCAACCTTGTTCTGTTACAGGAGAAAGAATTCATTTTGGACAATGGCGATAATATCCCTTCGGAAGTGTTCTTTTTCAGCAGCTACAACCTTCTTTCAACGATCCTCCTTCTTCCAGAAATACTCCTTGCATTCAGCTTTCGATATAGCCAACAGCTTTGCATTTCCTTTTTATTCCCTCCACGATGTCAAATCTTCTTTTAAGAGGATGTTTTAACTTGGGGAATAGCCAGAAGCTGCAGGGCGTCAGGTCAGGACTGTAGGGGAGCTGAAGAGGCTCAGCAATGCTGTCTTTCACGAGAAATTGGTGGATAAGCTGCGCAGAGTGGACAGGTGCATTGTGGTCGCGGAGTAGGGGAGGCTGGGGTCAATTGGAACGTTTTTGAGAAAATCGGTTGTGTGACTTCATTTTATACCTTATCTGTTTGGTAATGGGCTTAAATTATAACTAGATCATCTGGCTATATGATAGCATTATTGATTTTGCTTCTAATATGCCCTGAACTTAGGTATTTGAAAAGTCTTGGAAAACGTTTCATTTGGCCACGTGTCGGGGTCAATCGAAACGGTGCCTGGGGTTAGTTGAAACAGGTGTTTTAAGCTGATTGAACTGATGTTTCTACTAAACCCAGGTACTGTTAATGATGTGTATGCAGTGATAAAGTATGTTTGTTGTGAATAAAGTAACACTTTTAATTAAAATAATCGGTTTTATTGCTTTGCACTCCAATTTTGGTATCACCAAAGGCATATTGAAGTGCTTCAATATTAATTTACTTATCTAGTTTTTATTCAATAAAAATAATCAGTCAGAGAATAGTTTTTGTTACCAGCGAGGTACTCAATGAGACCGACTTATCTTCGAGGTTCTGCTTTACTCTCTTAGCCTGTTTTCTACGGTCTTTCGCTTCAGTCTCTTTCCTTGTCTCTTCTTTTTCTGGGGTATCGGTGCACATTGTAGACTTTCTCTTTTTCCTACCCTATTTAGCGTTTTAATATTTTAATTTTTGTATATATTTTTTCGCATCTTCATATGCTTTTTATAATTTTCGAGATCGCAGCTTCCGCGGTTCGTAGTTTCGGACGATTTCTTGGCATCTAAAAAAAACAAGATGTGGAAACCTTGCTTGCGTATAAAATGTTTGCTCGGGGTCAATAGAAACACTTTTCAATTGACCCCGAATCGTTTGTTTCAACTGCCCCCATACCCTTGCTTCCAATAATTTGTCAAATAACAAAGAACGTAAATGTTGTAGATAGGTGCTGACCACAATAAACTCACTAGGATATTCACAGTAATGATGATTGTAAACAACGCTGAAGCAGGAACAATAGTTTTGGAGCAATACGCAAAATAACGTAATAAAAAAACTTACTTTTTGTGTCAAAAAAGCGATGCACCCACATAAAATGTTCGACGCTCTCGGAGCGGCAGCGTGAACTAAGCGACAGGTTCCGATATGCAAAGCAGTTCCTTCCCCCTTTGCCCCCCCCCCCCCCGATATCAATAACCATCTTCGAGTTACTCAACTTGTTTCATTTAAGGCCTAAGGCCACTGTAACGGTCCAAAAAAAAGGTTTTTTCACGAATTTTTTGCTTCCAAAATTGAAGGTAATTGAGAAAAAACTTTTAAGGGTGTTATCGGGCATACATTAAACTTTATTATCAAATTTTTTTACAGCAAAAAAAAACAAAATGGCGGTTCCACAGCTATCTTCCCGGGGCATGTTTTGCTTGCAGGGCTCCGCGGCACGCAGCACCACTGGTGCACTTTTGAATCTAGAACAAAAAAAAACCATCAATCTATAGGGTTATAGCTAGAGAATGTCGATCGGATTTTAAAAAGTATCAATTTTTGTGGATTTGGCGTGCGTTTGAAAAAAAAATTGATTTTTGACGAAAAAAACGGCTAGTTTTTTGTTAATAAAAAATCAATAAATAAAGTTATTGAAAATCCCGATCGACATTCTCAAGATAATGTTAATGTTCACATCTGGTCAAAATTTCAAGTAAAAAAAATGAAAATTGTTCGAGTGATGCTGCGTGCCATTTTGAAAAACCGTATTTCGAGAAAAACGCGTTTAAAGTTTTGCGAATAGTTTTTTATTGGAAAAAATAAAAAAAAGAAGGTAAAAAAAAAATGTACCGTTAGTCTGCAATCCCAGCACCATACATTTGTCCTTCGATGGCCAAATTTTCGTCTGGCAAAATTTACAGTGGCCTTACCCCTTAACCCGTGTTTCTATCGACCCCAGCCTCCCCTACCCAAAAGCCAATTTTTCACAAATCTAGCCGTTTCCTCCGCATAGTGACACGTAATCATTTCAAAAGTGCTTGATAATACTGTTTGTTCAACGTCTGAGATTTTGCACCGTATTCATGGTGAATAACTCATTCCCGGTCGATAAAAACAGCGAGCATTGCCTAGGTGTTGCTCCAACCACATCTTCAATGGCTAAACCAATTTTCATCTCGCATATCACTCATAGATTCAACGCCCTACACGTTACGAACCATATGGATTGTTTTCGAACACAAATGGCTAAGTTTGTGGCAACTTCTAACGCCCACTCTTTGCCCGATGTTTTAGTAATCGTGAAATGTGACGGACTATATGTTGAACCGTCAATCAATAGTGCACCATTTCGGACAGACCTTGTATGGGAGATCGTCAAAGCCGCATGCCGAGCGCGCGTCAATTACCGTCGGATGATCATTAAAGTTTTTCTTTGCGTCATATCATCTTCAATTACCTACAACTTTGATATTTGCAAAGCAAGTGGGCCAGTTCTTGTTTGTTTTTTTTTGCATTTTCCAATGGGTTGCTTTCTAAAGCAATCAAAACGTTTCTAACCAGTGTCCATCTGACATCCTGATTATTGAGAGGGCCGCATTTTGTGCGCAGCATGCATCCGCAGGCGTCGTCTGATGGACAACCTCCGACCCGGCATTGTAGTCTCGGATGAACGCGTCCGTTCATTCAAGACTAAACGGAACGGACGTTCCCGACGACGATTATGGACAAATCCCCCTGGTCGCGTATAAGGGTGTTATCGACGGACTCGGGCCACTCTGTCTCCGTGTCTTGCACGTGTACGCTGTAATGGAAAGTCTATGTACACGCTTTCCAAGTTACGCTCCGTATATGTACACGACTAGTCTGTTTATAAGTGTATCTACCCCCTTATGTACTCTGATGTTGCAGGGCCTCTCAAGTCAGATAGACGTATCCGTGGCCGAAAAGTATATCGACCATTTATGTATTTACACAATCTCCGTGAACACGTTTTTTTTTTAATTTGTCAAACTGCCTTGTGGTCACAACTATCCGTACTCAATTTTGCCGGATGTGGAAATCGATGATTCTTTTCATTGGATCAGCTGTCGACTTTATACCCTAGTACTTGTTTTAACATGTTTCATAAAGCGGTTTTGATCAAAGGTTCTCATGTTTGCTGTGAATGCGTTGAATGAAGCGTTATCGATTCGTTGCTGTGTGAAATACGTCTACAATAAAAGTGCATGCATTCCAAGGGTGAGACAAGAGTGAAATATTGGGGTCGAAGAAGGCTGGATCGCGGATGACGAAGACGACATAGGTGTTGCATTTGAGCTGGAAGAACTCATGTATAGATGCAGAGAGAAGGAGAGGGGAGAGAGAGATAGAGCGAGAATAGAAAATCCATAGATACCTTTCTTTCCATCTCGATCCTTCTATCCCTGTATACGTATATATACGTATACAATGTAATCCTGTGACAAATCTTCAAGAGAACTATCTGAGAAAAAATGCGGTGCGCTTTTGGGCAGGGATTGGAACCGGGAACTTCCGATTGCCGGTCGACGGCTTTTTTACATTTTCTTTTTATAAAGTTTTTGTTTGATTATAGATTGCCATGCATTATTTTGCTTAAATTACATATATATAAACTTTAAAAACTAAACGTATATTTATCTTATTGTTAGGTCCGTGTTTGAATTTGGATTGGGTTTTAACAGCATCTCGAAGTTCATATAGTATTTGTCTTGATGTACTAAGTGATATAAGTATTTTGATTTTTTAACAACGTTGATAGATTTATGGTTTTTTTTCTTGCGTGGGAAAAAGGAGATACGTATTTGGCATACAAAAAAAACCACGCTTGATATATTCTTACAAACTATGATAATGATTAACTACTTTATGTATCGATAGTGCTTGGATGCGCTTATTTTAATGACGTTTTGCTTAGATGGAACGTGTAGATATTATGTTAGAGAGAGAGAGAGAGAGAGAGAGTATACGCTTTTGTTTTACCCTCGTTTTTTATTTGTTATGTAGTTTGGATATATATTTATTCTCCTTGGTTATTTAATGCCTGTTTGTGTGTGCTCAGTTTTGTTTGGTGTATAGTTGATACATTTTATTTTCTTTTTCTCCGTTTCCGTTTTTGTGCGGTCGTGCGATTTTTCACCAATTTTTTATGCGAAAAGTATTAAATATAGAACGGTGATATTTGGTATGTTGACTAAGCGGTCTTTATTGAACATCAAAACATTTTTTTTTTAATTTGACAAAACATGGTGGTGGGAGTGGGAGGAGCAACATATGTCGGTGCGCGGGCGATGACATTCTTCGCGTGCAGAAGTCCTAAGTCTCGGACAGGAAATCTGAAGCAAAAAAAATCAAACATATTTTTACTTTGTAAAATTTTTTCTCAAAAGTTTTTTTTTCTCAAAAAATTTCGCAGTTTTTTTCTCACTATTTTTGTATTTTTAAATTTTTCATCTTGATTCTCGGTCAACTTATACACAATAGTGTACAAAGTAAAAATATGTTTGATTTTTTTGCTTCAGATCACCTGTCTGGCACTTAGGACTTCTGCAAGCGAAGAATGTCATCGCCCGCGCACCGACATACGTGGCTCCTCCCACTCCCACGACCATGTTTTGTCAAACTTGAAAACAATATTTTGATGTTCAATAAAGACCGCTTAGTCAACATACCAAATATAACCATTCTATATTTAATACTTTTCGCATAAAAATTGGTGAAAAATCGAACATTTTTTGGCCCAACAAGGTACAACCTTCCATTAATCTTATTCTCAATTCATCTATGTGGCGAGCGATAGAATCGAGCCAGAAATGTTTGTTGTTTAGTCTGTGATCGTCATATTTATTTACATTTGGGATAGTCGTATCGTATATGAAGTTATGACGATTATTTATCTTGTGATGATATGAAGTCCGTAGCTTGTTATTTGCGGCATGTATTTTCCAATGCATGAGGATTGGTACATTGTTGTGATCTTGGATTAATCCAGCGCGGTCGTGGATAATGAAAGCTTCCGGTTGTATGTAGCCGGTATTAGTTGAAAAATTCGTGAACAATACGTCTGGACGGCTGAAGGGTTTGATGGTTCTGTTATGTTATAATTTTGTACTTGCAAAATAGCCTCTGGTCAGCCTTATTATGAAATTGTCTATTCCTGGGATATTCGTAGTGTCATATACTGTTTTATTTTTTACTCTGTGTTGATATTGTGATTCTGGGGATCTGTATAGGAATTTAGCAGCTCGTAAGCATAATCTTTCGAATTTTCTGAGATTTTCAGTTTGAGCAGCCCCTAAATTCCATACGTCCGGTCGACTGCTCTGACCACTGAGCTACGCCAGCCCGCTTACCTTACCTTTCTCGGATAGTCTCGATATTCGTAACGCAACGTCACAACAACTTTTAACAGTAGAAGCATTTTCTAACCTGTCAGCCTCAGGAGAAACCTTTCCTACAAAAGTTGCATAGTTCGAAGGGAGTCATCGAGTGGTGGCTACAAAGTTCATCTAGGTGGAGACGCTTCGGAGATTTCAAGATCACCTCCATTTTTTAAAATGGGACCACTATTTTTCAGAACCTTTTCAAGGAACTAAAAATAAGTTTCCCAAATTTAAAGATAATCGATCTAGATTTAGCATAAACAATCGATGAGACCGAAATTTCAATGTTTTTAGCCTAAAATCGAGTAAAAAGTCGGTGCAATCACTTGCTCCTATAAAAGGTGCTCAAGGTGATGGCCACCACTTTCGATGCATAAAATAATGTAATCGACGGAAATCAGATGGCAAGTGATTTCCGTCCATTTCATTATTTTATTAATCACGTTAAACCGCATTCACGAACCGGCTCTAATTGAGGTTTCAATAATTCGATACCAATTGTAAGCAAAATTCAAGTGAGTCGTACGGCTTTATTTACAAGTTTCGCAATTAAAAATCTTGTCAACTTGTTTCGAAAAGCAGTCAGAAGTTTGTAATTAATAAGATAATGGAATCTATGCAAATTAGATTGCTAGCGCACATTGAAAGTCGTGGTCATCTCTTTGATCGCCTTTTATAGGGGTGAGTGTTTGCGCCGTTGTTTTAATCGATTCTAGGCTAAAAAATTGATATTTCTTTTTGATCGATTTTGATCAATGACTAATTGAGTGTGTGAACTTATTTTTAGTTCCTTGATAATATTTTTTTTCGTCCACTTCTCACCCATTAATTTTAGGCTTTATAATTTTTTAATTAACCTCGTGACATCTCTAGCCGGCCAAGAAATATTTAGTGGTCGCTCAAGGTTATCGAAACTTACAATTTCCGCCAAAAAAGACGAGCGACGCCGTAATACAATAATACATAATAACACAAATCGTCTAATTGGTGTTTGTTACAAATTATTATAATAAATTATTCAAAAAATGTAATACTTCGCTGTTTATTTTGTTTTTATGCTACAAGGAATTATAGTGCATGCGACATTTATTTTTTGGCGAAAATTGGAAATTTCGAAGCTTTCGAGCGACCACTAAATATTCATTGGCCGGCTAGAGTTTTCGCCAGGTTAATTAAATAATTATAAAGCGTAAAATTCATGGGTGAGAAGTGAACGAAAAAAATCGATTTTTAATGAAAATTTGATATTTCGGGAGGCTTGGGGGACCTCTAAATATTTTTTGACCGCTCGTAGCTTTGGCGACAATATTTTTTTTCTTCTTTAAAGAATATAATTGGATAGTGAGAAAATGGAGAAAAAAGAGCTCAAATTTGTGCCGCCGTAACATATATATATTCATGTATGGGATGAAAAAAATCGTCAAAGGAATACGTACGGGTGTTGGAGGAACGAAAAGAGATCAGTCGAGGCGCGGGTCGACACGATTTCCCAGACAGGCAGATGTTTAGTCCGATTATTGTTTTACCGGTACGGATTCCTCGGTAGGCATTGGCGCGTGAGAGCTGACCTCGTGTGTCTGGAACTTCTTGATGGTCAACACGACACGCGCGTGATCTCACTCCGAGACCTGCTGTCGGGGATATACGCGAGCTGTGATAATTCTCTTTTCCCCGACAATGTGCCGAAGAATCGTGCCGAGGCACGTGACATCCACTTTCCTAACAACAAAAAACCTGCGCTTTTTTTTTCCACCGTCGTTTCCGCTCCGAATTCTCGGACGGTATAATAATAATAATAATAATAATAATAATAATAATGTTTCCCAGTACAAACTGAGGAAGTGCGTTGCCCGGAACAATAAAGTCTATTATAAAAAGGATAATAATAATAATAATAAGTAAAGACAATTTCCGAGACGGGAATTCCAGGCTTTTGCTCTCTCTCTCTCTCGCTCTCTCCTCCCCCTCCCCAGCAGCGCCTAAGTCTTTTTTGCCAGTCCCATTACTGATAATAAATACGAAAAACGTTACGATACCATTCCGTGCTCAATAGAAATCTACGGGAATCACGTCGACTTTCTCCGACTACGTTCACTTTTGTTCTTTTCTTGTTGTGAAAGAAAGAATTTCGAAGGATACGTCCAGAAATCGACGGGCAGTCAAAGTACGGCTTCGACGATCTGTGTTGAGGGGAGATTCCTTTAGGCGAGGAAACAATCGCTGAATTTCATGATTTTTTTTTTATGGAAAGGTGTCCTTATCATTTTCGAGACGTAGGGTATTTTCTATTACTTCTTTTGGCTATTAAATGGTATTTTTTTATATGGTGTTGAATTATACATTGTTGGAACGCAACATAAGTGTTTCTTAAATTTTATTTTCCCTACTTTTATTATTATAGTAGATATTTTTGTATAGATTTATATTGTCCATTGCTAAATAAAAATCATCAAAAATGGTTGAAGGATTTTTATAGGCAAAATCTACCAAAGAAAATTTAAAGAATTTGAATATATTATTTTTCATTGCATTCCAACGATCCAAACTTCGACCTCATTTTTGTAATAATCTTTTAAATAGGTGGCGGTAGGTCACAGTCTTCTGAACGGGTTGTGGCCGATGTTGTCAGACGGCGTGACACATAGCGTTGGCGGGAATAATCAGAAAAAAAAACAACGAAGATTTTTCTTTCATTAACACTCATACCCAGAATGTGGACCATGAAGAAGTGAGAAATATTTAAAATCGATTAAATGGACGCTGCGAGATAAAAAGATTGAATTTTTCAACAAAAAAATGGTTACATTTGGCAATAAAAAAGACTTTTTTTCTAAATCTTCAACAACATTTTGGGTCATGTTTTAGACAATAAGGTGAAAACGATTTATACCAAATTTCATCAGAATCAGTCGATTAGTTTTTTAGCTATACGTCACGCCAGTAATGAAAATGCAGTTTAGAATACCGTGCTATACCTCCGCCATTCTTTAAGATTAATAAAAAAAAAATACCATGTAATAGCCAAAAGTGGTAACACGACATACCCTGAGTCTCGAAGAGCGTGAACAAATCTTCCCTTCTTAAAAAAATCAATAAAATCAGTACATTTTTTGGTCGCCTAAAGGTATCTCCCCTCTTAAGGGGGGAAGACCATTTAGAAGGTAAACAATTAGAGTTTTTTTCGCATTTTTTTTTTCATGCAAAGAATACTCATGAAAATTTGTAACTTCGTGTGTTTTTTTATTTGATCTTTTAAGTATGCAAAAATATATATATAATTTGTAATGCAAATTGCCAGTCGTGTACTTCGATGTTCAGAGGAAGTCGCTCAAAAAGTTTCCCCACTGCTGGAGTTCTCGTTCGTGCTGTAATTGTCTGAAACAAAAAATCAAAATGATTCCTAAAGGTAACACCCATACGCTGTCGGTGAGGCAGGACTTTGGAAACATGTACAAAATTCACGAAATGACAGCTTAATAAAGTCAATTTTGTGATCCTTCATGAAATTTTTGCTATATTTGAGGGCAAAAGTACGTTTTATTTTTTGAATTGAAATATTATTTAGGGTCAACGACAAACTGATGGTACAAGGAAGATGTGTGACAAATTTCATCAAAATCGGTTGAATAGTTTTTGAGTAATCACTCCAGCAGTTGTGAAGAATAAATCATTCTTATCAAAGAAATACTATGACTATAACATTTTGTCATGAGAACACGAATATTTCTTAACGACCAACAAATTTTGTAACAGATAATCAATATTTGAATAAAAGTGCCAACTAAATGCATTTTTTTACTATAAATTAACTGTTTTCTCAGTGTAATTTCGCGAAAAACCAAAAAGAAAAAATGGTATATCCCAACGGGCTGGTTCGGCATAGTGTAGTGGTCTTTGACGCTTCACGAAAATCGCTATACTTCGGTAAATTTTCGGCATTTTTATAAAATCATTGTTGAAAATTAAAGTTAAGATCCTAGGCTATAAAACTATGCGAAAAAAATCGTTTGTTCGAAATGTCAAGCTTATGCAGTTAAGGAAATATTTAAAATATTTTTGAATTAAAGTGATCTTTCTTCACATACAATAAATGTGTCCCGATTTCAAATATATTGTTATTTCGAACATACAGAACGTGTATTTAAATCAACTGTATTTTGATTTTCCAGCTGAAAATGTATCGTATTTCTTGAAATTTCATATATATCTATTTTGTTGTCAATAATACTCAACGATTAGAAAATACTTTTAAATCTATTGTATTATATGCATTTCGGCATATAAGAGGATGTACCTTTTGCCTGGGTATCAACAAGATGTGCAATTCCCACGTCTTTGGTAAGGCATTTGGCTAACCACGAGAAACGGTCTGCAAAATTCAAGGTATGTCGATACGACTCACGGACTCGGTTATATACTCACTCCGAGTGTACTACACGGCTTGCGGGAAAAGCTTCGAGGTCCTGCGCCACAAGTCTACCGCAGAGCGTACTGTCCGTACGCTGAGTAAGAAGGGCCAGGCTGCGTGAAGGGTGCCTGGCTAACCAGCGCATAGTACTCTCGGTGGCCGACCCAATGGGCCGGATTCCAAGCTTCGCTCGCAAATATTTTTCACAATTATGGGCGAGACCGCGAGAAGCGTCGTGGGTTAAAGGGGAGATACGTTTAGGTGAGGAAAAAATTGCTAATTTTCATTATTTATTTTTTAAAAGGAAAAAATTCTTCACCCTTTTTGAGCCGTAGGGTATGTTTTATTACTACTATGGTTAAATGGGTACTACTGTCTTCTAGACGGGTTGCGGTGGATTTTGTCAGACGGCGTCACACGTAGCGTCGGCGAGATTAATCTGAAAAAAAACCACCGAATTTTTTTTTTCGTTAATACTAATACGTAGAATATGAACCAAGAAAAAATGAGAAATGTTGAAAATCAATGGAATGGTACGCTGTGAAACGAAAATATTGATCTTTCCGAAAAATATGGCTACTATTGGCAATAAAAAATACTTTTTTTATTTTCAAAAACATTTAGGGTCTCGTTTTATTATTCCCCCTTCCCTACTCTCATAATGGATCGGTTTGTTTGAATTTGTGGTGGGTGGTATGGCGCCTGAGACGGACCTGTACGTCTCAGCGTTTTTGGCGTGTTATTCAAGTGTTGGTACAAGCCATCAATGCCCATCTACTAAATGCATCGAATATTGCATAATTCCAATATAAAATAAAATACGCAACTGAGAGTTTTATCTCGATGATTTTTTATTACAATTCGTCATTCCCTGATCTCCTATAATGATTTATTTCGAAGAAAATATTTCGCCTAATCGGAATCGAACCTAGCACCTAACTGCCTACCTTCTGCATATCCCACGCACGCTGCCCCTACGCTACCGAGTACTTTTGGCATTTTGACCACAGATATGGCATAAGAGACATAAGTAAAGGCTGTACTTCCGAATAGCTATTACCTGCGATTTACGTGAAATTTTGCACAGATCATTTTTTATAATATAAGTCACTGTTTAAATGAATTTTTGGCGCTTCGAAATAGTTTTGTACCATATAATAGCGATTTATACCACATTATATGATAAGACCTGCTAAATGCATAGTAATGTGCGTCCTACAAGAACACAAGGTGAACTACAAGAAGAAGTGTTGAACTGATATCCTATTTTTGCAATACAACAAACATACTATGTAACAGTTCGTGAGACATGCGTACTTCTTAAAACTCTTAAGCTACAGTTGCTCGAACTGCAAATGATTACCGTCTTCGCTATAAGTAAACTTTACTATAATTTTTTTCGAATAGTCACTTTTCACGCGGTCTTCTAACACATTATACTCGTAAAACGTAAATATTAATCATGTAAATTGTACAAACTTGAAAATAAAAGTAGAAGTTTGACTGAACATAACCTAACGTGCGGTATTCAACATTAGTATTTATACGCCGATTTTGTTATAGCACTGAGTTGACCATATACAGGTTGGACGATTTAACGTGACTACCCCAAATATCTCCGTTGCCTTTAGAGTGTCAAGAGTCAAGGTCCTCGTTTTTGCGTTCACAAGGTTATCAATAGTTCTTCAAATGGGAACATGTGTTTTTTTTTATCAAGACGTTGTAGCTGATACTCAGACGAATCCAACGACCTATGATATCATGATCTTGAAATGATTTTCCACCAAAATACACGTGTAAAAACGGGAAATCGTGATGGTATTGACAATAAGAATATCCGAATAATGTAATTTAATTTTTTGTGCAGAAAATTTATTGTAACAAATGTTCGACGTGATGGCCATTAACCTCGACACATTTTTTAAGACGTCGGATGAATGATTCTCTTGACCTTCGAATAGTTTCTGGTGTGATAACGGTGCATGCTCTTGTAATTCGTTCTCGCATGTTCGCCGGCGTCGTCGGAACATCATGGTAAACACGATCCTTTATAGCTCCCCATAGGAAGAAACCTCACTGCACCTCTCCCAATTCAGCGTCCGGGAAATTTTCGGTTTAACACTTCGCGAGCTATAACTGTCCAATGAGCTGGACAGCCATCATGTTGATTCTAATATTGGTGGATGGTAAACATTCTTCACTCTACTACAGTTTTACTACGTTACAATGTCAGTATTTACAAACATCAGAAACATCTCCGACTACTGATATTATTGTATCCGTTGGATAACCTGCGCCGCTATCACACCAAAAACTATTTCAAGATCAAGAGACTCATTCATGCAACGTCTTCAAAAATGTGTCGAGGTTAATGGCCACTTCGAACATTGGTTACAATAAATTACCTGCACAAAAAATTCAATTACATTGTTCGAATATTCGTATTGTCAATACCATCACGATGTCCCATTTTACACGTGTATTTTGGTGAAAAATCATTTCAAGTTCATGATATCATAGATCATTGGACTCGTCTGAATATCGGCTACAACATCTTAATAAAAAAAAACATGTTCCAATTTGAAAAACCATTCATGACGTTGAGAACGCAAAAACTGTGACCTTCACAAAAATGAATTTTTGACCACTGTATCAGCTCTTTGAAATCAATCAAACTACTTTCTGGCATTTTTTTTCGTCACTCTAAAAGCAACGGAGATATTCGGGGTGGTCACGTTAAATGGTCCACCCTGAATACAGGGTGTCCGTCTTATCTCTGCCACCCGAAATAACCCGGTAATTATCGACGTCACAAAAAAATGTTCCAGACAAAAGTTGTACGGCGTGAAGGGGGCCATTAAGTGTGACCAATTTCTTTTTATTTCGGTGGAGGCGCTGACGCACAGTGAAGGTCACCTCCATTTTTAAAAATGGAAAGGTACATTTTTTCAACCATCTTGCGGAGCACCTCCAGCCACATAAAAAACATTAGGGGGTCAAAGTCGTTCAAGGTGATTCAAGGTCACCTATTAAAATGAAATACAAATCTAAATATCTCGGATCACTACCAAATATTTGGCGCCATTCCATTTAAGAAATGTACCATTCCCTTCAAAAAAGCGGAGGTGACCTTCACTGTGCATCAGTGCCTCCACCGAAATAAAAAAAAAATGGTCGCATTTGATGGCCCCCTTTACACCGTACAACTTTTGTCTGGGACATTTTTTTGTAACGTCGATAATTAGCGAGTTATTTCGGGTGGCAGAGATAAGAGGGACACCCTGTATTTCGTCGAGCCTTTTACAATAGTGGATAATCATTTTGCGGATAATAGATAGTCAAACACGCCACCCAGATCGCATGTTTAGGTATACTTTTCGCTTATAGTCGTGTTAACCATATTATGATTTCGAAACTATAAACTATAAACTATAACCAAAACTATAACGAATTTTACTATCCCCTCTTTTACCATAGGCATTTGTTGTAAATACCATGGACTTTTCTCGCAGTGTACCCATCGCTATCGAATGGATATCGATTTGCATAAATAATAATAATTAGACATAAATTTCCTCAATAGGAGAATCACATAAAGGGAAATTTGACTCTCCAAAAATGTTAGTCAATCCAAACAGCAAAGTATCGAACCGAGTCAAGTTGATTAACACGGATCGTTTTTATCAGTGTAGAAAAGTGCAGTAATAATGCGCGTACAAAGAAACGTTGGAAATAAGTTTTTCGAAGCCAGGGAAATATTTACATATGATTTGTGTACTGCAGAAAAAGGGCAAAATTTTCTATCAGCGTGAGCACAAGTGGATACGTCTTTTTATACACAATAAATCCGGCTAATATTCGAAGGAGAGAACATGTCCTACGGACTACGTGTGCTCACAAAATTATGGCAATAAAATTAACCAAACGATCCTGCCTTGAGTCGCAAATGTGCTCGCGGCGCAGCGAGAAAAGTGTCAAGGAAAAAAAAATCCGACGTTGTTACGTAAACGATCACGGTTGAGTGTTGAATCGAGGATTAATGTAATTCAAAAATGACTCACACACGACCGATTTGGCCAACACGCCTGTAAAGGCTTGAGCAATTATTTAAAGTCTGAAGGCAGTCGCTATTATTATTAGGCTCCTTGAAATAAGCTAGGTTAATCCCCCCCTCTCTCGCTGTTCATGTACGTACTCGTTGGGCGTACCTACACTTGTCAGGTTGCTGTCACATACCCTCTCTGGAACCCTCTCTGGAAGCCCAATTTGAAGGGTCAGAATGATGAATTTTTTTCTAGTGGCACATTGTGGGTGGAATAAATTAATTTTTTCCCAACACGTTTAACACATGTTTATGGTTACAATGTAATTGTATTATGCGTCTCTTCCTCGAGATCAATTTGCAGTACCCCTCACAGCGATGTAGTCACACTTTTAAAGATCGAAAAATCTGCCATGGTTACCGCGACTCTCGATCGTCATTCTTCTTCCTTGTGCCGAACACGTCACACGTTCATCAAACGAGAGTACAATTTCGATGAATTATATCAGCGAAGTCGAGTCGGACAGCGAAAAAAGAAAGGAGAAGCTAATGGAGAAGAGATTAGAAAGACTGGAATTTTTTTTGGAAGAACAAGTTAAGAGGAAAAGAAAGCATCGCAGTGGGTTCACATTCCTCTTTTTCAGATAGGGATTCCTTCCACCATCTCAACGAATGTTTATTGAAAGTACGTTACACGAATGGCCGAGACCTTAAACTCTGCAAGTTTAAGGTCTCTCAATTCTGCAAAGAATACCGTCTCCGCAATGCGTGTGGTCATTGCGTTTCGAGGAGTGAGGTCAATGCGCTCAAAATCCTTCGAGGTTTCTATTCAAAGAGAGCTCTC
Source organism: Ophion slaviceki (assembly GCA_944452715.1). Taxonomy (NCBI): domain Eukaryota; kingdom Metazoa; phylum Arthropoda; class Insecta; order Hymenoptera; family Ichneumonidae; genus Ophion; species Ophion slaviceki. The sequence goes on from OX101790.1 coordinate 14,432,600, forward strand.
TCATCACTGATTCTTTAGAATCATAAAGTGACGATCGGAACGAACTTAGCCTCCAAAAGAGAAAATAAGAAATCATCACGAAATCTGGCTAGATTTTATAACATTCCTCGAAAGGAATTTCACGTCGACGTTTCCTTGTCGACAGGCAAACATCGAAGACGTCCTTCTAATCATGGTAAACGGAGACGTCACAGCTATTCGAGTACATCGCGTCACAGCTTCTCAGACTCCCCAAATTGGTCATCGCCCGAAAGGGACAATCGGGATGAAGAAAATCTTTTAAGGGAGGAATCCTGTGAAGATAGGACGGAGGACATGAACGTGCCGTTAACGCTACGTCTACCAACTGCTACTCCCTTGCCAGCGCTCCCACCGATATCATCGGTCGAAACTGTCGAAATAACGGGGGCGCATACCGCTTTAGATGCTGATGTCTTTTATTAAAAAAGGATTACCAATGGAAGAGAGAAAATCTCTCTTGGAGAAATTTCCTTCACCAACAAACGCGTTATTCATGGACCCCCCCTCCTCCCAAAATTAATGCAGAAGTTAAAGCATCTCACTACGAAGCTCTTATAAAAAGAGACGAACGCATCATAGAAAAACAAGAATGCGTTTCAGCGTGTTTAGCTGGCATGGCAAAAGTAATGTCGTTAACCTTGTCACTCAAGGTGAACGAGAAATTACCGACGATCGAGATCGTGGGAAGCATAACGAGAATCCTCGCGGACCTGCAACGGGAAGAATCGCTCATCAGACGGAGTTTGATTTTGAAAAATATACATACATCATTTGGTGACTCCTTGAGCGCTTCGGATACCGACTCTTGGTTGTTTGGAGAGGACTTAGCGGACAGAATCAAGATGACTAAGGCTCTGGAAATTTCAAGCACCTCCTTAAAACGAAGAGCGTCAAGAATTCAGTCGATTGCCTAAAAAAACGAGAAAGGTCCGCAGTGCCAACCAAGGTATAAGACAAAGAGCCGGGCGTGGAGCAGGGCAAAATCAACTCGGTCAGGGAATCAACCTCGCTCTTCCAAACCCAACCGCCATCCACCGCAGAGACAACCAACTTCGAATTACAGGAGGAACTGAAGAACTCTGTAAGTCAATCCGCTGGGCGTCTAAAATCATTCAAACGCGCTTGGACGAAATTTACCAATGATAAAACCATTCTGAACTAGATCGATGGTTATCGTATCCCTTTCACAAGGCGGGTATCTCAACGTGTACCTCCGGTAGAACGAAAATGGTCCGCAACCGACATAAACCTTACCTCAGCTCACATTGAAAAATTTTAGGTGAAAGCTGCGATTACAGAGGTGCCCGCGTGCAAAGGCCAATTTATATCGAGCATTTTTCTAATACTGAAAGCTAGTGGTAGACAACGGTTGATGCTCAACCAGAAAAAATTAAACGAGTTCATAGACACTCAACACTTTAAACTCGAAGACGGCAAAACGGTCCAAAAATGCTAACCCTGGACTATTTTATGGCCTCATTAGATCTTCAAAACGCGTGTTATTTGAGCGCGATCAGCCAAAAGCAGAAAAAATATCTGAGATTTTATTATCAAAGGAAAATATTCCAATTTGAATGCTTACTTTCGGGCTTAACGACGCGCCATGTGTCTTTACAGAGATTATGAAACCGGTTATGGCCTTTTTTAGTGCTAAGGGTCTAATGTCGATAAGTTACCTTGACGATATCCTGATGTTCGGGAGTATGTGGGAGGCCTGTCTCGAAAATATTCAGCAGACAATATCATTGTTAGAGAAATTAGGATTCTTGATTAAGAGAAAGAAAAGTATTTTAATACCGTCAACGAGGTGTACATTTTTGGGCCTTTTGTATGATTTGGTTTGCATGTCTGTTGAACTCCCGCTAGTCAAGGTAGAAAAAACCAGTGCCCTTTTTCAGCGAAGATTTTTAGCGCTTCAGCGAAACGGAGAAAATTTCGAGAAAATTATGGAAATCCCTTCGAGCTTATGAAACGAGTTTGTCTGATGGACTCGTAACATCAATAATGCACCAAATCACATCACGAATTTTGATCATATAATCGAAACATTTTCGGACGCCTCGCTGTCGGGTCGGGGCGCGGCTTGCTCAGGCAAACAAACACACGGATTCTGGAACGAAGAGGAGCAATCAGCCCATTATAACCTTCTAGAGTTAAAAACCGCGCTGTTCATCTTGAAATGCTTCGTTAACCATTTACGAGATTGCGATATTCTTTTAAGAGCGGACAATACCACAACAATAGCTTATATCAATAAAAAAGGCACAGTTAAGTTCCCAAAATTGCATGACATTACCAGAGAAGTTTGGGAGTGGTGTGAACATCGGAATCTATGGGTCTTCGCGTCCTACATATGATCAGAAGATAACAAGGAAGCCGATTTAGAATCACGCAGACTAGTAACCGAGACGGAATACTCCTTATCGTATGAAGCCTTCGAAACAATTGTTCAGAAGTTTGGAAGTCCAGAAATAGATATTTTCGCATCCGGAACAAGTGATAAATGTCCAAAATATATCTCTTGGAAAAAAGACTCCGGAGTTTGGGCCATTGATGCTTTTACAGTGCAATGCAATTGTTTCTTTTATGCGTTTCCACCATTTTCTATTATTTTGCGCACGCTTCATAAGATCAGAGTAGAAAAAAGTAGAGGGATATTGGTGGTACCATTGTGGCCTGCGCAGCCTTGGTTCCCAATTTTCAAATCAATGCTCGGGACAGACTCTATCATTTTCAAGCCAGATCCTAACTTACTGACATCCTTAACCAGGGAACCGCATCCTCTGTGGAAGAGCCTTACCCTGGTGGCAGGGCTCTTATCAAGCAAGCATTGAGGACCAGATCGGTACCTGAAAGAAGTTTACACATTCTGATGACATCGTTGTGTGAGTCCTCGCTGAGAGTGTACGAAACAGCGTTGGAAAAATGGTGGATCTTCAATCAAGAAGAAAACACGAATCCTCTGAAAAGTTCAATCGAACAGGTGCTGAGATTCGTCGCTAAAGAATTTGATAACGAAACTTCTTATGGTTCACTAAATTTCGCTCGCTCAGCCATTGCCCTGCGGTACGGTCCAGAACTGGAAATGGATCTCAGGGTTGAAAGATTTTTTAAGGGCGCTTCAAAACTAAGACCTCCGAAAGCAAGATATTGTTATGCATGGGACCCAGGATTAGTCTCAAACGAGTTCAAGAAATGGGGCCCAAATGTTGATCTTCAATTAAATTCGTCAACACGCAAACTGGTCACGCTTCTGGTGCTGGCGACTGGACATCGTATGCAGACTTTGACGTTCAACGATATTCAGAACATCAGCTTAAGAGGAAATCGGATGGAGATCAAAATCTTAGAAAGAGTAAAAACTCCGCGGTAAACAGAACACAACCGCTGTTGATCCTACCTCTCTTCAAGGAGGACCCATTAATTTGTGCAGTGAAAGCCATTGTGGATTACATCGAGAAAACTAAAGAACTGAGGGGCTTAGAGAATCGTCTTTTAATTTAATTCAGGAAACCACATAAAGCGGTTTCTGCAGCAACCCTCAGTCATTGGATAAAAAAGACTTTGCAAGATAGTGGTATAGATATTAGTTATTTCAAAGCCTACAGCACTAGACATACGGCGACCTCATCAGCAGAGAGAGGCGGGGTTGGTTTAGACTGCATTCGAAAAACAGCCGGGTGGACTCAACATTCTCTTGTCTTTGCGGAATTGTATAAAAGAGAGATTTTGACGGATCAAAGAGAATTGGCGTTAACAGTGTTGAACTCATCGTAAAAATACGTTAGGTTGACAAAATGACCTTGTAAACATATATTCACTCTCGCTTTTGGTTAATAAAAGAAGCTTATAACATTATTTTGCTTCTTGCTATTAAGCCGTAACCAACGTTAAACAGCTACAAATTGATTTCGAGGAAGAGGCGCATAATACAATTGAATGATTAAACAAACTTAACTGTAAGTGAAGTTCTATCATACTTGTATGTAGCGCCTCTTCCGAGAGATCAACTCCCACCCTTGTAAACAAATTTCATTCCCCCATCTTACATGTGTTTCACATGAAGAGCCCCTATAGGTTACGACACAACTTTGAAGTAATGACGATAGAGAGTTGCGGTAACCATGGCAGATTTTTCGATCTTTAAAAGTGTAGCTACATTGGTGTGAGGCAGGGGACTACAAATTGATCTCTCGGAAGAGGCGCTACATGCAATTATGATAAAACTTCACTTACAGGTAAGTTCGTTTGATCATTCAATTTTTTCGGAAGAAAATCTTTCAAAGGGTTCGTGGTGCTGCAGTTGGCATTGCCGTCCTCCAGCGGCGAGGCCCGAAACGGCGAGATCTCTACCAGGCTCAAATGTAATTTGAAACGAAAACAAAACAAAATTCTTCAAATAAATCCAACTGGCTATAGGTTCACGAATTCACTTGTCGACATTTCGAAAAATACGAAAAATGACAACTGCTCCAAAGAAAACCACATTTTTCTCTTGAAAAACAGTATGCCGAAGTCATTATTAAGAACAAATGGTTCATCCAATCAAAAAATGCGATTGTGAACCGAAAATGACTACTGTTTGAACGCTAACTGTGCTAATTCAAGTCAATAGTGTGAAAGTTCGAGTGTAAAATATTCGATTCTGCCGAAGAGCAGTTACTTTATTTTTCCCGATCATCTTCGATTTGACTGACTGTCAGTTTTCATTCGTTTAATTCCATATAAGCTCAGAACATCATTTAGATGGTACAACCAACAAATTAAATGATGTATCTTTTCTCGTTTTGATATTTCATTTAAAACATCTTTGTTTCAATGTAACGGCAATAAATTAATAAGACAAATCGTCGACTATCAACCAAAACTGGGGATACGAAGCTATTTTTGAAAAAAAAGAACTGACAAAAATGAGTGACTTCAAAATAACAAAATACAACTTTTTACTCCTCAGACTAAATATTCCAAACCTCATAGTTTTTAAGTTACGCCGCACGATGCCGGCTTTTCGGAACGCTGCCGTTTTTTTAAGAAAGAACAAAATTACTCTGCGAAAAAAAAATCGCAACATTTTTTTTTTAACTAAACTAAAGCCAACGGTTTCCTTTTCAAAGATCTTATAACTAAATGGTGAGATTACTATTTTTTCTAAGTCCAGCACGCGACTCTGCAAAGTGCGAAGATCATGAAAAGCCGCCATTTCCAAAATGACGTTCCGGGTACAAAGAAAATCGCAAGAACAAAAATAAGAAAGCAACATGAAGCGGATTTCATCCTCTTCATAACGCAGTCTGGTAAATTGGTTTACGATTTTTTTTCGCCGAGATATTCGATTTTTTGTCTGGATAGAAAATTTACAGGGTGCTTTATACTTTTGAAGAAGGGTGTAGTCTCGAGACAATCGCGATAACCGACTCGACGGATCGTACTAAATCCGACGCACACTCTTCCACTAAAATAGGTTTAACTGCGTCAATTTTTAGAGTTTTAGAGTTCAGGCTATTTTCATGATTTTTTTAAATAGGTTTATATTATAGATATTAATGTAAAAGTTGTTACACTCAATAAATACACTTTCGAAATATATTAACAAAAAATATATTTATTTAAATAACTATTTATAGACGAAAATGATAGTTAAAAAATGTCTTTAAAAAATTGTAGGTCTGCGCTGTTGATGAAATCTCGGAGATGGATTATCCGAAACAAAAAAATCGTGTTTTTTCATCGTTATTGGCAAAAAAATAGTAAATGTCAAAATTTAAAAAAATCCTTGATATGCGCTATAGCTATAGCTGAAAAGAATATGTGATTAGCTATAGTTGTAAAGAATATGCTATATAGCTATAGTTATAAAGAATATGATTTTACAACGTTTTTAGACTTGTTGCCGTCGAAAAACGTTGTTTCGGGAAAAACGCGTTTAAAGCTTGTTTGGCTTACATAAAAACATTAATTTTTTTTATTAATGTATTTCGAAAGTGTATTTATTAATTGTAACAACTTTCAAATCAATATCTGTAATATAAACCTAGCCAAAAAATTCATGAAAATAGGCTTTTTTAGCGTCTAAAGTGAGACGACCCCTTAAAATATTCTTAAAAGTGTACACTATAATAATATGCAAAAAAAAACGATTTTTTTAAGTTTCCAGAGAGGGATACCCCGTTAAAGGTGTGTATGTGTGTCGCTTTCTATGTAACTGCAGTAACAGTAGCAAATGCATGGTGTGGCGAAATGTAGGACACGAGATCAGCAAGTGCCCGCAGCGCTTTCGGTGCATCGCGCCGGGGAGCATTGTAACGTTGCCTGCCACAACAACTCGTCGCACCCCTAGGTATTCGTCATACCCTTTTTACCCTCGTTTTCCCCCGCGGGCAAAAGCGAGTATGCGGTTGCTACACAGCTCTTCGATTTTTCCGGACCCTCGTTGGGGTAGTCCCGACGTAAATCCTTCACGTACGAGAAACACAATGAGCCGTTCGTTTTAATGCCATTCTTTGGTCCGAACCGGTCGATCGAATGTGCCTGCCTTCAATCAGCCAATCGAAGTTTCGTTGATGGAAGATTCTCCATGCGGCGACCTAGAACGGTCGTTGAATTACAAACCGGTTGAGGACAGGGTGATCAAGCAAATAGATTGCAAGTTTTATTAAGTGATGACGCTGAAGTTTACATCGTTGGAATGCAGAGAAAGAGACTTTCTTTATTTCCCAAATTCCCTTTGGCAGATTTGAGACACGAAAATCACGCAAAAATTTGTTAGGATTCGTATTTAACGATCTACAACCTAAATATGATTTTGCATAATAATGGAAGTCAGAAATCAAAAAGAATTTTCAATCCCATATCATGTGAGTAAAATGTCTACATGGATTCCACGTAGTCCTCGGAAGAAAAACAACAAGGAAAAGAGATGTTCACCATAACTGATTAATTTTTCAGTCGTAAGTGAAAACAAGAATTAAGCAGAAAAAAACGAGGAAGTATTTATTTTTAAGGAAACTTAATGCATACCGAATTGTGCGATAAAGTACGAGCGTGAAAAAATGTGCTGGCACCGCTAATCCAACTCACGGTCTTTAAGGAGGTTGGAGCGTTAACCACAATCCAAGATGAAATTTGAAAAAAAAAGGATTATTATCTAGACTATACTGAGTATTTATGAATTTTCTTTAAAAAATCGCCCAAAACACCGGAGATAAAAAATAGTTTAATTGATGTAATTTTACGTGCGGTTAGATGGACAAGACGTTCCCACTACAGGGGACCGTTACATTGTTATGGTCCATATACCCTGAGGGTAAAAAGAGACTCCAAATTTTACTCTGAGTTGTATAAAATATTCGCTGACGCAGTTTTTTTTCACAATAATCATCGATATGTCATACTTTGTCAAATTGGTAGTATCGCAAAAGTTTCTTTTATTTACGTAATAGAATATATAAAAATACATAATTTTGCCTATAATTATATATTTTATGGAAAATAAACATCTACAGAATAAATATATACCTCGTGAGCATTTCGTTTGGGGTTGTTTCGTATTTATTTGGGTAAGTTTGGTTTTGGTTGGGTTGTTTGTTTGTTGGGGTTTGTTTGTATGATAATTGTTATAAAATGTTTGTAATATATTTGTAATATAAGTTGTAACATCATTTAAAAATAAATAAAAAGATTAGAATTGGGTCGGGAGAGGGCATTTTCAACCGATCACAGACATTTATACACCGATTTTGTTATACCACTGAATTAACCTTATCTATTGTAATCCCCGAAAAAACTTTAAGAGAGCTATCCGAAAAAAATGCGGTGAGCTTCTGGGAGGGGATTCGAATCCGGAACCTTTCGTTTGCCGGTCGACTGCTCCGACCACTGAGCTATGCCAGCCCGCTTACCTCACCTTTCTCGGATAGTCGCAATACTCGTAACGCGACGTGACACTATATTGCCAAGCCTTTTGCAATAGTAAATAATCATTTCGGGAATAATGGATAATCAAACACGCCACCAAAATCGCATGCTTAGGAATACTTTTCGCTTATAGTCGTGTCGACCATATTATGATTGCGATGTCGATAAACTATAACGAATCTTACTATCCCCTCTTTTACCAATGACGTTTATTGTAAATACCATGAACTCTTCTCTCACTGCTCATACGAGACTGTTCATTTCCTCCAATCGCAACTATTTCCCAAGCTCAAGCAACTCAATAGTTAAATCCTTCACGATGGGGTCCAAATTATGGAGTCTTCAAGGGCCCTCTTTGCAAAAGTGGGACCGCTCTTGTAAGGGTGCATGCGAGGCTTTCCAATGAGAAGACTGACAAAGTCGAGCAAAATAGCCCAACGAAACTGAATTTCCGCACGAGTACTCCTGCATTAACTCAATAGCGAGGATCAATGGTGAGTTAGCGCGGAGGGATTGCGTTGCTGGGAAATAAAGGAAGCCGGAAGAGCCCGCGTTTACGGCGTGTACGTGGAGGCATATGCGAGGTCGTTGAAGTGGTACAGAAAAGAGGCACGTATGAAGGGACGCTGTGCGGAAGCGGAGGCAGGCAGCGAGGGCGCGACGGAGAATAGCAGAAAAGAGGAGGCATAAGAGAGCGAGGGGAGCTTTTCCATTGCCGCGAGGGCGAGGAGGGAGAGGAGAAAGAAGAGCGGAAACCGAAGGGTGGGGACGGGGGGGGCACACCAGGGTAGGCTCGGAATATACACACGGAGGGAAATGGTGCCAAGTGCACGGGAGCATACTGGGGCATCGACCAGTGGCAACGTTAAGGGATCATCACAGTGTAAAATTTTCAAAAATCGTTTTTTTGCTTGCATTATCCGATAGTATATACGGTTATAAACATCGCCGATTGATCGTAAGTGGTAGATCAGGCAATAAGCATGAAAATGTTTAAAAACCGTTTAATCCGGAACGGAATAATTTTATAGAAAAATGTGTCAAACAAAAGTTGTTTGGGACATAAAACTACGTTAAAAAGTATTGAACGTTCATCTTCGTATGTTCCAAAAAAAGGGAGAAAAAAACGAAAAAACATTCAACTGGGGGACGAAAATCTCGAAGTTTAAAAAATTAAAAAATATCAAATTCGTATATATCTCGTGTTTTTTTTATTACATATTGCTTTAGCAAGAGTCAATCTAACTTTCTAGAGACTTTTTTGTTTTTATTTATTGTATAAGTATTGAAAAATGACGACCGAACATTGACATAATTACTGGTTGAAGATCACTGTCAGAAAGAGACGCACTCTATGGCTGTGCCGTTCGCACTCATAGGAGATTCTTTCTATCGTTCCGCCACGCATGTGCGCAACGCGCTTCAACGAGTATCTTCGGCTGCAAAACGATTTTGTCTTGCAAACAAATTTTCATTCGTCTTTTTCTCCCTCATTTTTGAAGATTCAAAAAGGAACGTTCAATACTTTTTTACGTACTTTTATATTCTAAACAAGTTTTGTTTGACATATTTTTCGATAAAATTATTAGGTTCCGAATTAAACGGTTGTCGAACATTTTTTTAACATTTTTAAACATTTTCTCGGGGGTTGATTGCAAAATTATTATCATCATTGCCAATTACCCTTAGCTCAATTTTGCGTATTTATATTTAAAACTTTTACTGGAAATTTTCACTGGACTATAGACAATTTATATGAAAGTTCCGCACGCGAAACTCTAAACGCGTTTTTTCTCGAAATCTCGTTTTTCAAAACGGTGTACACTCTCAAAGGAAGAGGTTTCTAGCAATCCATCTCTAATTTTGATACAACATTCTTTACGCTATTATTTATCTTGCTATGGTAGCTTTTTTAAATCTTCATTTTTTTAACGAAAAACTGTCGAAAAAAGTAGGTTAAATTCGATATTTTTTCAGCCCGCCGCCATTTTGTCAATTCTGATTTTAAAAAAACCACCGTCGCAAAATAGCGGCTTTCATACTGATTTATAATCGTTTTACAAATTTTGTTTCAGATAATTTTACGGCCACTACCGAGAATACCGCGACAACTCCTTTTTTCGTAAACATTTTCAACTGTGAAAAAATGTAAAAAATAAAAATAAACGTTTAAAAATCTATATTCTGTTCTCCATGAGTGCTTTGATTTGACATAAAAAAATCACACTGATAAGCGTATTTTAACCATCGAAAAAAATCGCGAATATCAGCTATTTTTAGACCCGTTACGCGGTGATGATCCCTTAACGCACAGGCAGAATATCTCGTCACAAAAACCTATCGCGCATTTTGTTGCTTCGTCCGTTTTGCAGTATGTACTTATGCGTCGATTGCGGTCAATGTGAATGATAATAAGTCATTGAAGTAAACAAAATGCGAAAAAATATACATTTTCGACAATTAATCTGCCAAAGGAGTCGATTTTTTCCATTGTTCACTATCCCGAAAATGCTCAAGTTCAAACCTCCGACTAAATATACTTTTTGAAAAGACGGTCGACACTGTCTTTTTTCGTATCTATAATACAATTTAGCCACCTCGAAGGACTTTTTTTATATATGGAAAAAATTATTATCTTTTTCGTGCAAGTGCGTATTTTGCAACGCATCTCCCACTTCGAACGAACGTTCGGGCACTTAATTTTTGTTTTTCTTAAACGATAAATTTTGGGCCATAAAATACTGATCATTGACTAGGAAAAATGTCTCTACAAAAAGCAAACAAAAATCCATATTTACTGAAATACAACGATGTGAAAAAAGTCTGGGGTCAGATTGACCCCATAGGGGTCGTCCATTAATCACGTGAGGTTTTTCGGTCACTTTGTGAGTCCCCCTCCCCCATGGTGATATTTGTTGAGGTTTCTAGACCCCCCCTCCCACATGACGGGTATTTTTTTGTTAAGAAAGGGACCGTACGTAAATGACGTCACAGAATTGAGGGGGGGGGTCGGCCAGGCGTTACGGTCTACGTACGTAGGGGGGGGGGGGTGTCAAGCTTTGCGTTACGTCACGATTTAAAAAATGCCAGAAATAGCAGAATTTCTACATGTTCAAGATTTAAATTTAAACCTCGAGTGCAATTTTACCGTGGACAGCTCACAGCTTTCTATACGCAATGTCAGTTAAGGGGGAAAATCACCGTACAAGAACTTGCACCGTAGCTTTCCCACATCCCCCAAACAAAATTTGAAGGACATTTTTGTTTGTTTGTCGTTCTTAAAAGTACATGTATTGAAAAATATGTTGGCAACATTTTTATTCAGAAATCTGAAAATTCACGGAGTTATAGTCACTTTAGTGAGAACAGGTAGCGCGACCGGTTAGTGCCCTCAGTCCCTACAGGTGTGGCATCATTTACAATAGATAAAGTCAGGCTCTTATTATTTTGTGAACTATCGTGAAGATGAAGAACCATCATATCGCGCGCGACTAGATACTTCAATGTAAGTATCAATATTCTAGAAAAAATCGTAACTTTATATTAAGAAAGACGGAACGAAAACTTTGAACGTGTTTTTCTCGAAACTAGTTTTTTCGACCTTGTCCGAGCGAATACTTAATAACTTATCAACCGATTTTCAATTTAAAAAAAAAAACATTTTTCCAATCGCAGTGACTAAAGCTGTACATCTCCGCGTTTTTCACATTTGATACTTACTATTTTTAAAGACAGCTTGAATACAGAAAAAGGGCCTTAAAAATAGATAAAATGATCAAACTCTCGGCATTTTGTAAAAAAAACGGCTACGCATAACGATAGCTACATTTGTATAGATATTGATAAATTGTTGACTTTTAATTTACAGATAACCTTTCATAATGATACCGATGGGACAATGAAGAGAAATTTTTTGTTTCGTCATCAAATCAAGACATATATCTCGGTTAATTTGTAAGATTTTGTCATAAAAATTGGTATAAAACCAGATGAACATATACGTCACAAAATGAGTGTAAACCCGATCCTTTCATAATTAGTTATATCTCTGAAAAAAATAGCAATTACTGACGACAACGCACCCGTTACGTAACGGAATAGGGGGGAGGGGGGAGGGGAGTTCTGGCCAAGCGTTACGGTCCCATTACGTGGGGGAGGGGGGTCAAAAATTGGGATATTTTGTGTTACGTAATTTGTGTACGCCCCCAAACGTCAGGCACAAGCGATAGAGCATGCGGTATTTTATTATGAAAAACGAAATAATATATATGGTCAGTATATTTAAAAGGCATTGTCTGCGCAGTTACACAAAAAAATAAACGTGATAAGTCACAACACCCCCCTCCCCCAGCGTGATCTATCGTGATGTTATCCAACCCCCCCCCCCCCCCTATTTGAGCCTCGCGTGATTAATGGACGACCCCACATGCAGTCGGAGGTTCGTGGCGGGAGTGAGCAGTCGAAGGATTAAAATGGGATACCCTGTATACATATATCAATGTGACACACAGAACTAGCAGGTCACAGGTCGCGCAGACGCCACCCGGTCAATGAACTTAGTACGTCTTTGTACTAAGTACGAAATTTGTACGTCTAGCAAACATATATAAATCGCAAAAAATGCTGCGTTCCTGCTTTAAAAAGAGTACCTAAGAATACACGCAGACAACATGTGCATACATGTATGCACACACACGCACGCACGTGTATGTATATATGCAAATATATACACATACGTGAGTATATATCTGCATACATGAATTCGATATATGTACAACGCTGCGACAGAGAAAAATAAAAATGAAAATCGTTTGCCAAAAGACACTGCAAAACGAGAAGCACGCGCATATAACTTTTCGACTCACGAAATTCCAGGAGAGCAGCACGAGCGAAGAGGATTTCTTTACGCGCTGAGAATTCTCAAATCAAAAACGAAATTCTTGGCAAGGAACTTGGCGAGCTGTGCTGTGGCATCCCTCTTCCCCTCCGACGCCTGTAACTTGTACACGCATTTACATTTACGTATATAAGAATTTAATACGATTTGATACGTATATACATGTGTAATACGTATATGTGAATACCCGCACAAAACACACACGCAGGCACATATATATGACATGTATACATATATAAAACATGTGCGATGAGAAACGTAGGATTTCATAAAAATAACTGTCGCGGAGACTCATGTGTGACATAAGTGGTACATATTTTTGGTATGTGCCTCGCGCGGCAGAGAGTCAGCTAAGTTTTGTGTAAGTTTTTTTTCGTCACCGCGCACGAGTCATCGCCATGTTTTCAATCGTCGGTCGGAGGTAATAAAATTCGTGATTGATGGAATTTTTGAAATTCTTTTCCGAATACTCGAAACCCGGAGTATATATATCTAGATGTTCAGTGGGACAATTCAACGGTTGCGATCGCAGATCCGCCGTTGATTATGTTTCGTATCTGAAATAATAACAATCCGTTTATTTACGCGTATATGTATTCACAATCTTGCCACGCGTTACCGAATATATATATATAATAAATAATCATTATTATTAAAATGATTATTTATGATCATTATTACTTTTATTATAATAATTATTATTTATTTATTATTTTTTTATTTATTATGATGATTAATAATCATTAGAATTATTTATTACAATATTAAGTCAACGTACTATATTATAGTATTATGAAGTTGAAGTTTGCATCATTGGAATGTAATGCAAATTAATTATTTTCGGTTGCTTACATTTTTTGCCAGCCTGTAAACGTCACTGAAACATTTTTACATGTTTTTGTTAGAAATTTACGACCTGAATTTGCAAAGAAAGGCTTTGTGTATAGAAAAAAATTAATAAATGAAAAATAAAAGAAAAGATCGTTGCATACCAACGATGCAAACTTCAACATCATGTAGTAATTAGACTGAGAGACAAGTCTATGGTGCTTACAAAAAATAATATGGTTAACGCAACTGGTCGGGCCTTTCACCCTGGAATAGTTCGCAATGTAACGGGTCTAAGGCTAGGTCCCGAACCGCCGCTCCCTTTCTGGGGAACTGATCAGGAACGGGCCGGAGAACAAGCGGTATATGACCAAGAAAGTTGTCGGAAATAGATCGGAAAATAACCAGGAACAAACGAGAAAATTAAAAATGACGTTTCAGCGTTTTTGGAATCCTTGAGGAGGTAAAATCGGGAGTGTGTTCAATTTAGTGTTTCGATAACATATCGTTTGTTGGTTATCTACTTGCTAAGGTAGTATATGAGTGTATACTTACGCTTGCTCGCGTTTCCTGATAGGCAAAGAGACAGAAAAACGTACACAGTTCACTATCCGAGTGAAAAAGGCCTAGAGTGCAAAGGGTCATTTCGCAAGTATTGCAAAATCATAAGGGTAAGTGCACGCTGTAAGCATAGGACTTCTGTCGTGCTACAACTCACAGGACGAACTTTTATCCTCGTACGATGGTACCTTGCTTACGCGAAGGTCTTCACTTGTAGCCACCTGGCGGATTGTTGGCGAAATACATTCACGTAATGTCTTCCCGGCCAGAATATTGATATATATCAAAATTCAAACGTGGCGATCAGGCATTCAAAAACCACCAATTACCTGCTTTACTTTTTTGCCTCATAAATTAATTTGGCTATTCTTTATGCTCAAATCATTAGTTATCGTAATCTCGGTATTTATGATAAGCATTGTTATCCTCGTCAATTATCATTGATGAAATGAATGCTTTTAATGATGAATAGAATTACAACAGATGTATTCATCCCTATCAATTATAAATGCCTTTGATGAGGTGAAAAGCAAAGTAGCTTTTCTTTAGTTCCGAACGACAGGCTCCACTTTACAGAACATTTCAATTTTCTGGCCGGGTAGGCATTACGTAAAGATGTACTTGCTCGTAATGTATTCTCGCCAGAAGATTGTAATTTCCAAACCTTGAGCGTAAGCCTCAAAAAACGATTTTGCGATCTTCTCGGTTTGGTCCACGGGAGGGCCCGTCAGGTAAATCAGACAAGGCGAGTCTGGTCAGGGCCGGACACAAAGTAGAGAATGCCCAGTCACATTTCTGCACGGGATGATGCTTATCCCGTCCACCCGGCTAGCTGTGAGAATCTAGCCGGGTTCATTCAATTTTAGGAATATTTCAATGAAATTTTCAGAAAATCTAGCTGAACGATGATACTATCGAATACAAATATTTTTGGAAAATGCAATGTTTTTACCCACCTAGGTAGATGTAGCCTCTCAACGTTTGTCGAGTATAACTTGTTGGAAGACCTTATAAAAATTAACTTAACGTAAATCATTTGCAGTTGGAGCAACCATGGCTTACCAGGAACATCACTTAAGTGTCCGCCTTCGATTTTGTTCAAACTCATATATGCAATAAAGCATTGAAAACTATTAGACACGTCTTTTTTATCTGCGGAAAAACAGTTTTAAGGGGGGAAACCATTCCTCAAAGAAAGGCGTGTCGAGGGGTGGTTTTTGCAGTTTCACCTACAAGTAGTCCACTAATCTGAATAAAACAAAAACCGAAATTCTTCTTATATAAAGCGATGGAAAAGCCACTGTACAAGTATTGAAAAAATATTAAATTAGGGGGTGACGCGCCTTTTGTTGAGGGGTTTTTGGACACGTCCCCCCCCCCTTAAACGCGTTTTCCGCCAATAAAAAAAATACGTGTCGAATAGTTTCCCATGCTTTATCACATATACACTGCCGTCCAAAAGTGTGGATAGACCTAGAAAAATTTCGCGCCGCACTAAAAGTTTGATATCTCTGTGAAAAAAAAGATATCCGGATTTCCAAGGCGGCATTTTGAAAGGGACAGATGAAGCTTCACTTTGCGTTTTGGAAAAAAAATTCTCGATTTTTTTAGACCCGGGGCGCCATTTTCAAAATGGCCCTTTTTGGACTTCTTCAGGACATTTTTTTGGCATTTTTTTTTTTCAAAGAACCTTAGAAGATAGAGCAATAGCTGTAGTTTCCTTTTTTAGAAAGTTTCGTACGATTTTTTTTACCGAGTTATTGCATTTTTTTCTCAAAAAGACAATTTTGAAAAGATGCTGCTGAAATGAGAAACTTTGAGGTTTAGAGAAAATTGCCAAAAGGAAAAAAGTTGCGTTACATCGTATTGAATCGAGCAGAATTTAAAAAAAATTGTTTTTTTTTCAAAATTTTTTGGCTCAACATTGAATAAAAAATAAATAAAAATTCAATTTTTTTGTCTCAATTTTTAGCCGCACAAAACATCCACCTCTTACCTCTCACCTCATCTAAACGCCCTTTTCGTCGAAAAACCCACTTCTGGCTTTCAACACTGCATCAACGATTCGTGGCATCCGATCGATTAATGAATCCAGCTGAGCTGAGCTGAGGGATTTCCACGCAGCTTGCAGTTTCTGCCACAGATCTTCGGCCGATGTAGGGCAGGTCATTCGTATCTTTCGATCGAGCTCTTCCCAGAGAAGTTCGATGGGGTTTAGGTCGGGTGATTGTGGCGGCCACACCATATTCACGATTTTTTTTCTTTGCCTTGTTCTCCAAATATTCTCGACAGAGACGGGAACTGTGTTTTGGATCATTGTCTTGTTGCATGGTAAAACCACGCCCGATCGTTCTTAGCCCCGATGGAATCGCATGATTAATGAGAATTTCTTTATATTCTTCTTTTCTCATTATGCCGTCAATTTTCACAAAGTCTCCGACACCATGACCGGAGAAGCAACCCCACACCATAACGGAGCCACCACCATGCTTGACAGTTGGTATCAAACACTGTGGTGCCATTCTTTTCCGAAGGATTTCTTCGAACAAAAATGCGTTGACGACTACCGAAAATTAAAAATTTTGTCTCGTCTGTCGAGAGTACATTTCTCCACTGATTAATCGTCCACTTTTTGTGTCCCAGGGCCCATGCGTATCGTTTTTTTTTTGTTCGCCGGACGCAACAAAGGTTTCCTCACGGCGACACAGCCTCTGAGGCCAGGACTGTTAAGACGACGTTTCACTGTCGTCAGTGATATCGAGGTTTCCCTTTGTTCGTTGAATTTGGCACAGATTTCCGTTGCTGTTAATCGGCGATTTTTTTGCTGGTGACGACGATATTTTTATCATCTGAGGACGTTGTCACTTTGCGTCGACCCGGACGATTGCGATTGAAATACGTCTCGGACTTCTTAAATCTCCCGATGGTCGTCTGCACTCCTTTCAAAGACACGCGAGTTTGTCTAGCAATTTCTCTGTACGACAATCCCTTATCGCACAACGCGACAACAGCCATTTTGATCCGTTATGGAAAAAAAAATTGCGTAAAAACTTGTCGATTGTAGACCACACGTGTTCGCGTTCGAAGTTTTCGCATAACTAAATGGCTTTGTCGGCGCGACACTCGTCATATTATTCCAAAAAATCAAAAATATAAACAAAAACGACGAGCGAAAAGGAGAGCGAGAAAAAGAACACGAGAGAAATAGAATATCGACTCGCGAGAAATAGAATCTTTTTTACGCTCCACAAATGTAAAATGTAAACAAAGACAAGAAGCTTTATTTCCGCTCCTTGTGTTTAGATGAGGTAAAAGGTAAGAGGTGGATGTTTTGTGCGGCTAAAAATTGATTTTTTTTTAATCCAATATTGGAGCAATAAATTTTGAAAAAATTCTGCTCGGTTCAATACGATGTAACGCAACTTTTTTTCCTTTTGGCAATTTTCTCTAAACCTCAAAGTTTCTCATTTCAGCAGCATCTTTTCAAAATTGTCTTTTTGAGGAAAAAATGCGATAACTCGGTGAAAAAAATCGTACGAAACTTTCTAAAAAAGGAAACTATAGCTATTGCTCTATCTTTCAAGGTTCTTTGAAAAAAATGCCAAAAAAATGTCCTGACTCTCTCTCTCTCTCTCTCTCTCTCTCTCTCTCTCGCGCGCGCGCGCGCTTTTACCACTAATCAGCTTCATTTCCAATTCCCATTTTTTCAGGGTTCTTTTTTCTCGTTTTGCGTGTGAATGTAACAACGGCGATAATGAGGCGAACCTTTGTTGATTGTAGAATGCAGTTTTAACGACCGCGAGCTCGACGATCTCGCGTAGAAATGGAAAAATCATGTTTTTCGTTGATTTAGCGAAGACGATCAAACGAAATCCATTCGGACATGCGGAGATCCGGTAGACGTTGGTACAGCGACAGTAGTAGAGCGAGACCAAGAATACTTTAAGGCTTGAAGGCATTTGCGCGTTTAGATGAAAATACGTCGCGTCGTAAAAATAACGAAAATATACGGTTTTTCGCCATGACAACTCTGACGGCTCACCTCCCATTGTGCAATAAACCCCTCTAAACTGCCTGGACTCCAGCCCGCAAAGTCGGCAATAAATCTCTCGTCTCGCAAAGTATTGCGAAGCTTTTCTACGATCCCGCTTGCCAAGAGATTCCGAACAAAGTACGGGGGTTAAAACAAAGTTTGAGTATTCTCCCCGACACTATAAAAATCGCTGTATACAAAAATCCCAAAATTAAGGTGCGCTGTCACAAGATAAAAAAGTATTCATTTAGGGTAAGGTTCCGAACCCCCCTCCTCACTGATCAGGCTGAATATTTGCACAAACCTTCCCTTTAATATTTAAAGACAACCTCTAAAAGGATTGTTGGCGACTCGCAATAGGTTTCGTGATATTGAATTTTAAAGTTCTTTTTGAACGCGTGCTGACTATATCTATATCTGCTACGTCTCCATTCATATATATGTTATCGCGCTCTTTTTTTCGTGAAAACAAACAAACCTAAACTAA
This sequence comes from Ophion slaviceki, assembly GCA_944452715.1. NCBI lineage: Eukaryota > Metazoa > Arthropoda > Insecta > Hymenoptera > Ichneumonidae > Ophion > Ophion slaviceki. The sequence continues at coordinate 14,451,341 of OX101790.1, forward strand.
CCCAACCCCAAAAACAGGGTTTGAGACCTTAACTTTATTCGAGACCTTAACTTTATTTATATTAATCTGCTTCCATGTGTCTTCGCATGCGCGCAAACCGATCACGCGACCACTAAACGATAAAGAAAGACTTGGGTCGACTAAATTCGTCATTGGAAGATGCCAATGTATTGTTTATTGAAAACCTGGAGTATTAAGCTGATTTAGGTATTAAGGCGGGAAACCAGTTTAGAAAATAAATGACGATTTCAAAAACGTTTCGAGACAAACCCGTTTGAGGTTTTAAACGTGATTTAGGAGCTATCGTCCACACAACGGAATTGAAGCTTTGATTAAAATTCTGCGTATACGCACGGAGGCATTTTGATAGGAGGTCTTCAGTTGTTGGTCGTTTCATATTTTTCGTACTATGACTGGACTAAATGATTCAAAATTGCCACATTCACCGTTTAGACTGTTCCGTGCGTCTCACAGCGCTCAGAGGCACTTCGGAAAATGAGTTCTAAAAAGTTGTTTAAAAATGTTCCGCGTCTAATTCCTTTTGTATGTCAATCTTGTGATGTTTATACATCATTTGAGCCAATAAAAGAACGGTAACATTTTTTTCTACTGGTATGTAACTCCTCGATCCCTCGAACCAACGAATGCTTGAAACGATCAAATGTTTTCAGGTCACCTCCGAATATTTTGTTTGGCCTGTCAATGAACAACTTCTTTCATGCAAGTGATCTTTTTTCTCCATGTGAAATTTCAGGAAATTGAGAAAACATCTCTGCAATGCTAAAAATGAAAACCAACGGAACTTGAACAAAAAAAGAAAACAACAACCGTAGGATAGGCAGGGGAGAGGAACTATATATCGGATACTTTTATTTGAAATTGAAAAAAATTTGCCTAGACCTCAAAATTTTACGATTTTATGATCTATATGTCATATACAACAAGATGCTGATAATTATTTTACACATTATATTTGAATATTTTGAGTTATATTATGTTTTACAAAAAATAACAGAAATCATGGTTTTCAAAAAGATTGCCTATAATAGGATATCCCATATAAGGGCCCAAACGCCTTTTTCCTTATATCTGATATTAGGGGAATATTCAAGGTCAAATAAAACAAAGCGTTTACTATTTTCACTTCATAATTAGTAGGACGTTGGATAAGCTGTCGCTTAAAACTAAAAAAACAAGCTTTTTTTAAAAAGGTACTGTACTGAAAAGTAAAAAATAATGTTCAGTAAAATTGAAAATCAAAACTGTATAACCAAAAAAATATCCCTTTCATGGTCACTCGTCATAGGTGCAAGTACTTAAAAGATACAATACATAAACATAGATATTTTTAAAATATGAAATAGACATTTAAAAAAGCTTGAGCCTTTTTTCAGAAATTATAAAGTAGTATTAGTACTTATAAAGTTTGACGCCTTAAGCTTTTAAAATTTATATTTCATACTTTAAAAATATCTACGTTTATGTACATTCTTACACCTATGATGAGTGACCAAGGAAGAGACTTTTTCGAAGTTATACTGTCTTGATTTTCAATATTACTGAACATTATTTTTTACGTTTTAGTACAATACCTTTGAAATAAAAGCTTGTTTTTTAAAAGTTTATCACGTCTATTTTATTTTACACTTTTTAGTATTAGAATTCATTTATTTATTTGCCATGCCAGACCCCGTACCATTTAGACATCGGCGTAATCAAAAACCTTGCCTTAGGTTATAAAGGTTTCGCGAGAAACTCTATAATAGTGTAATTATGAATAGTGCTCAAGTCAACAAAGTGAATGAGCCCAAACTCGATTGTCCTACCATTTGTCATTAGGAAATTTCAGTTCCCACCTCCCACCACCATTATCTGACTCTCGTTATCATGTGCAATGAAAAGGGTCCACGATAACAAAACAAATGAGCACAAACTCGACTGTCCTAGTATATGCTATTGAGGAGTTGCGTTGTCCACCTCCTATCTTCATTATCAGACCAGCTCCATGACACCATATTATGGCATTGTGACCCAAGTTACACAGGTTTAAATTTCAACTCAATCGGATGCCAGCAAGTGCTTGAAAAATGGATTAAAAATTTTGAACCGGAAATACAGACATACGCACGAAGTAAGTTAAATGTAAGCTTGTAAAAACAGACGTCGCTATAATAAAACCCAAGATAGTCCACTATCCGATATACAATGCCTCTATGCATCGATACTTTGGAACTTTTCTTGCCACAAAGCTTAATACGTGGACGTCGTGACGTGAGCAGTCTCACTTGACGCCCCGACGAAATATGTCGAAAATAACACTGAAAGGAACGGCACTAGTTTCGCTTTCAGGTTTGTTTACTGAGATGTTCGAGGTATACAATTATACGTGTGTGACCACCATTAGACCGATGCTCCCCTAATTCACGGACTCGTTGGCGTGCGTGATTGCGCGTGGAATGCGCCGGTACGTGAGCGAATGCGTCAAAGCATTGCGTGATGTATGTACCGAGAGTGAGAAGAAGATGCGCTCTCGTAAGAGTCGAGAGGGCTTGGCAAGGCGCATGTGCAACTAAAATGCCTATCCGTCGCCCGTATGCAAGTCCACATACGCATGCACGTGTGTACGTGCAACACGTATGCACGTAAGTATGTAGATATTTGTATTGCACACAAGCATACGCACACATACATGCGTGCATTGCATGCATACATCCGTACGTACATTTGTAAGTGCATGTACTCATAGCACCGTACTATACAACGTCTCTTCTCGGGTGTCTGCGTCTAGTCTGCGTCTGGCGTCGCGAGATCCTTGAATGAACGACTATTTTTAAAGGGTTCAACGGATAAACTACGCCGCTGCCAGTGACGAGAGCAAGAGATGCAGCGAGAGAGAGAGAGAGAGAGAGAGTCAACGTGTCTCGTTGAAGAGGCGCAAGGAGGTTGGATGAAGGGGGGTTTGAGAGATGGACCGCGATGGAATTTGGCTGCGAGCACACGAGAACGCAGATTGCCCTCGGTGGAGATCCTTTTCCTTTCGATTAGCATGTATACTTTGCTAACGAACAACCAACCGATACTTGCAATCCACATGGTCATCCAGATTTGCACCACAACTCAACCGGGAAAATACTTTTTAAGGTATTCCTTTCACGAACTCGAACGTTTAACAATTAACTGATTTTCCTCTATAATCAAGTGAAAACACATCCGAGTAGGCTGGTAAAATTTCAAGCCAACTTCCCGAACATGCAACAAAAAATGACTACTCCACAATTCGTCTCATTTACATGGCGCTTTAAGAAGGTGACACGCTAGCCACATTTCCATCTAATAATTCATACACTACAGGACTCTAGATGCCTGCTATAAGCTGCTTACCCATGTCAGAAATCTACAGATTCTATTTCGTCACATGGGACATGTTTGTAGTTTTAATTGGTCGATAATGTATTCAAGAACGCGTATAGCCAAATAATACCGCTCTTTTGGACAAGACAACCTCTCTAGCCTAAGGACCAATAAAAAACGGGAATTTCCCGAATTACAAGCGGGTCCGCGGGCAGCGTTGTACGTGTCACTCCGCTCGAATCGAATAATCGCTACATTTGGGGCGCAGATGCGACGATTTTTAATCTCTTAACAGTTTAAGCCGTATAGTCTTCATTGCCGTAAATAAATGTTTTAAGATTTTGTGAACAATAAGGTATACGTGCAAAACAGCATGGACTATCCTCGAGGACTATCTGTCCAGCATAGTCGCACACCCTAATGAAAAAATTAACCTCCGCACTCACTCGACTCTCGAAGCAAGCGCGGAAATTTTTTTATTATGGTGACTAGCACGTCACGGGATTTTCTCTACGGTCGAGGTTGGGTCCGACAGCGATCTCCACATTGCACCCTTCTTTCCCACCAAAAACTCCTTTTCGTGATTGGTCATGAGAAAAAATCCTCCTACTCTTAATTTTGCACCAATGATAACTGCAAGAAAGGCAGAGTCTCACACTTCTCCTTTTTTGAGGAATTATCGTCACCAGCCATGAATCTTCAGTTCAGAAACTCTCCTCGACCGAGACGCATCCAGAACTACTGGACAACAGTTGAGATCGTCTCGTATCTAAAAAATATCACACTGTGCCTTGCTACTGGTTTCAAGCACCAGGTTTAGAAACTCACCTCGACCGAAACGCATCAATAACTACTGGACAACAGTTGAGCCCGTCTCGTGTCTAAAAAACATCACACTGTGTCTTGAGACTACTCTCAAGCACAAGATCTAATACTCATTATCATAACAACAAGTAAACCTTAAGTGATTAGTTGTAAAGCGTTGAATTTCAAAAAAATAATATTTGTTCTGGTCCTCGTCTTTAACAACTAATTTCACTTCCTAAATAAAAATGAAGTCGTTGGTGATTCATTTCCCTGACGATGATATCAAGGGACCACGTCACCGCCAGAGTGTAAATCGGGCCTTACAACTCCGACAGGTCGAAGTGTTACCGCGCGGTCCCGACGTGTCGCACATTTTGGTCCTTCGAGCCTGATAACATGTGATCCGGGCTTAATCATTACGGTCTACGGACTATCGAACAAAACATTCTTGACAGTGCTACTGTGGTAATAGTGACAGTGTGCTACTGTAGTGATTGTGACAGTGAAGAAACAAGGACAATCGAATCCATGGTCGACATCGCCAGACGATAAGCTCGCGCCAATTTATTGTCAATTCGGTTCACTCGCCATCGTTCACACCCTTCAAACTCGCTTCGAACTGCACGACCATGTCTCTTTCGGAGGAACAACAGAGAATGAAGGATAGACTCGTCCGCAAACGAGCCTACATCAAGAGATAGCTCACGTCCTACAAAAAACATTTAGGCGCGCAAAGAGAGAAACCTGAAGCCGCAATACTCAAGGTTTACAATGAGCGCCTCAAAAACATTTTCGCCGAACTAAATAATCTAAGAGCTAAATAACGCCGAACTAAATAATCTAAGAGCTCTTAGAAATCGTCTAACAGACGATTTAGAAGAGCTCGATCCCATGGGTGACCCATCAGCAACTCGCGTGGTCATGAAAGAAGAATATTGTCGGCTCATAGGAACAGGATGAGATCTGGAAAGCAGAATGTCTGCACCGACACTCTCCGACACGGAAAGCGCACCTAGCGAACAGCGATCGTCACCAAATTCGTTTGGCATCGCAACGGCCACAACGCGCCTTCTGGAGCAAACTCTACCAAAATTCGACGGCAGATTCGAGGACTGGCTGAACTTCAAGGAAGAGTTCCAATCATCTATTGGCCTACGTTTGGATCTCGCGGACACACAGAAGGTTAAATACCTTCGGTCATGTCTCCGCGGGGAGCCTGAACGGCTGGTGCGAAATTTCGACACGGTAAACGCGAGCTACCAAGAAGCCTGGAACCTGCTGAAGGAAACGTTCGAACATAAAGGAAAAATGGTCGATCGTCACCTCTCCGTTATTTTCGGCATCCCGGGCATGCAAAGGGAGTCGTCAGCAGAACTGAGTGCAATGATAAGCACGGCGCAATTGCATCTGTCAGCACTGAAAGCTCTCGACGTCAACGAACGGGACAGCATCCTAGTGTTAACGTAGGAACGAGTTAATCTCGTTCCTACGTGAAACCGTTCTATCATCAGACGATACCGCTCCTGTTCGTTCAATGACGGATAACAGGGCGAACGAGCCGAAGAAAGGCAAAGGCGGTGATCACGCTACAAGAGGTCAAGTGCACTCAAAACCGCAGTGTTTTACCACAACTACTACAACAGAATGCTCGATCTGCAAAGGGGCGCAGCATCCGGTCTTACGCTGTCAGCAGTTCAAGGCCCTGCCTCCACGGGAACGGCGAGAGGTAGAAGTGAAAATGCGGCCGGGTCTCAACTGTCTCAGCTCTGAACACAGCGCAAGGGAGTGCGGGTCAAGGGATACGTGTATGGTCTGCAAGCAGAGACATCACACATGGCTTCACGACTCAGAAGCACCGAAGACCACTCCTTCAACGCCAAGTACTAGTGAGGCAAGACTAGTCGCCCTGAAGTCTCTACGGAAAACTCCGATATGATGACACTTGTCGCCACGGTCATATCGAAGGCCTTATTGGCCGCCGTTGTAAAGGTCACCAATCTCGATGGATCAAATAAACTGCATCGCGTGCTACTGGATACCTGCTCAAACACAAATTTCATGACCGACAGGCTAGCCGCTTCTCTCGGTCTCCCCAAGAAGAGATGCAGCATCCCCATCAGCGCGACGAACCACGCATAGAGCACCACCAATTATCTGGTTAAGGCAACCATACCGTCAAGACTCAACGACTTCACAAGAATGTTGAGCTTTCGGACGGTAAAGGATATCGCTGGCCTGAGACCAAATGAAGTGATATCGCGGAAACTCCTCAACCTCCCACGCAATAAACCGTTAGCGGATCAACAGTTCGACCAGCCAGGAGAGATAGACATGCTAATCGGATCCAGTACGACCCTCTCAACATTGTGCGGGGGACAAATCAAACTCTCCAAACCACCGAAACCTGACTTGTATCTGCAGATCATTCGTTTGGGATGGATCATTGGCGGAAGCATCTTGGAGGGAGACACGCCCAAAGAGTCGACCAGTGAACGCCAATGCTTTCTCACGAATTTGGAGAGAGTAATGAGACGATTGTGGGAAATCGAAGAGCCGGTTCGGCAACATCACGCAGTCGAAACTGGTTGTGAGGAGCACTTCCGACAGCACATCAGGCGTAACAACAACGGGCGATATGTCGTCGCGCTCCCGTTCAACGATAATAAATCGGAGCTCGGATAGACACGAGCAATAGCAGAAAGGCGTCTCGCGTCAATTAAGAGGAAGCTGCGTCGCGATCCGAACCTTCAAACATAGTACACCGCTGTAATTGAAGAATACCTTGCCCTTGGGCACATGACAAGGATGCCATGTGAACCAACAACCAAGGGATATTATCTGCCGCACCCCGCGGTCCTTAAGGAATCCAGCCAAACTACTAAGGTAAGAGTAGTATTCGACGGATCGGCCAAATCGACGACAGGAATCTCTCTGAACGAGACTCTGCTAGTTGGACTTACAATCCAGGACGACATTTTTTCACTCCTTTTGAGATTGCATACACACAATTATGCTGTCTCCAACAGCTAGCTGAGGACGAAGGTCACGAGTTTCCACGACCCGCAACGGTGTTGAAAACCGACCTCTACGTTGACGACCTTTTGACCGGGGCAGCTACGTTCGACGAAGCGCTCATTCTGCGCAACGAAATCGACGCACTACTCCGACGAGGGAATCTCAACTTGAAACAATGGGCATCTAACGACACGAAGCTTCTCGAAAGTCTGCCATCCAGCCATGTCAACCTGAAGCTGCAGTCCGAGGAGGACAACACCATCAAGACATTGGGAGTACATTGGAACTCGGAGCACGATTCGATAATTTACACAGTTCATCCTACACCGCTAAATGGTCGTATCATGAAAAGAATCATCTTGTCGGACATCGCACGAGTATTCGACCCTCTCGGACTACTGGGACCAGTCATTACACATGCGTAGCTCATAATGCAACGCCTCTGGTTGGAGAAAATAGATTGGGATGATGCCATACCACTGTCAATTTACACCGAATGGTTGAATTACACGTCACATCTTCCAATGCTAAATGATCTCTCGTTTACACGCAGAATCACTACCAATGAATCCAGGGATATCCAGCTGCACGGTTTCTGTGACGCCAGCGAAAGGGCTTACGGAGCATGCTTCTATGTCAGAGCAACCGATACTCACGGGGGAGTAACTTCCACATTATTATGTGCAAAAAACCGTGTCGCACTGCTGAAAGGGGTGGCCCCGAACGAGATCACAGCAGGCCAGGAGGATTGAGAAAACATCGATCGCCTAACCATTCCACGCATGGAATTATGCGCAGCTCAGCTCATGGTCAGACTATACACAACAGTACGTCAAGCGACACGACTAGAGCCGGACAAGGTAATCCTTTGAAGCGACTCTACTATTGCACTTCATTGGACCCGAACAGCACCGCATCAACTTCAGCCTTTCGTCGCCAATCGCGTCACCGACATACAGAGACATACCGATGCCAGTAACTGGAAACATGTCCGGTCCGGAGATAACCCCGCTGATCTGATCTCACGTGGTCAGACCCCATCGGAATTTACATCCACTTCCATTTGGAAACATGGGCCAGTCTGGCTACTGGAAGCTGAAGAAGACTGGCCACAACTCGGATTAGCCAGTCTGGAACGAGTACAAGAGTTGCAAAAGGTGAAGTGCTTGACGACACCTATTCACAACGATATTATCACACGGCACTCGTCAATCATAGAACTGCGACGAGTAATCGCCTACTGCCGACGTTTCAGATCGAAAGGAAAGGGGCTTCTATCCAGCGAGGAACTTCAGGAAGCAGACAACGTCATTATCAAATCGGTACAAGCTTCTTGTTTTGTTGAAGAACTACACGAGCTCCACGAGAAGAAATGTGTAGACAAGAATAGTAAGTTAAAGTCGACGGTCGGAACAAGGTCCGACAAATCATCCGAGCCGGCATACGCTGCCATCACGTCGATCCACGAATCACGAGCTGCCAAATGGGTGATCTACCAAGAGTTCGCGTAACCAAGGCACGACCGTTCCTTAACGTGGGTGTCGACTACTGCGATCCATTCTTCATAAAGGAGAAGTTCAGAAACCGCGGTCGAATCAAGATCTACGTCGCTGTCTTTGTCTGTCTCGCAGTCAAGGCAGTGCACTTGGAATTGGTCAGTGATATGACGGCTGATGGATTCATCGCTGCACTGAAACGATTTAACGCTCGAAGAGGACTCTGCCGAAACATATGCTCGGACAATGGTACGAATTTCGTAGGAGCGAATACCGAGCTGAAGGAAATTAAACAGCTTCTCCGATCAGCGGAACACCAAGAGGCAACGTCCAAGCACCTCGCAGATCAGTGTCATCATTGACATTTTATGCCACCACAATCTCCAAATTTCAGGGGAGTCTGGGAGGCAGCAGTGAAGTCGTTCAAACGCCACATGAAACGAGTTGTCGGCGATCAATTGTTCACGTTCGAGGAACTTAACACGTTCATCACCGAAGTCGGGGCAATTCTGAACTCACATTCACTCACTCCAATTTCATCGGACCCTAACGATCTTCTGGTCCTTACTCCGGGACATTTTATGATTGGCAATCCATTGACCAGCGCGCCTGAGCAGGATCTACAACAAACACCAACGAACTGACTGTCAACCTGGCAGCATATTCAGAAGGTCAAACAAGACTTCTGGGAACGGTGGCATACAGAGTACTTGACAGAACTCAATAGTCGCCACAAATAAACGCACGGATCCCACAATATCAAACCAGACACGCTGATGCTTATCAAGGACGACAACCAGCCTCCTCTACGGTGGTCCATGGGTCGAGTCATCGAAACCACGCCAGGAGCAGACGGGATCATCAGGTAAGTGATGTGCGAGTAAAGACGGCCGAAGGCATCTTCACACGAAACGTCCACAGTCTTGCTCCGCTACCCATGGATAGCAACAGCAGCATCAGCCATCTGCCTAATTAATTCTTGATCGGTACCCTCTCAAGGGGACAGTATGTTCCGTTGCATGGGACATGTTTGTAGTTTTAATTGTTAGATGATAATGTATTCAAGAACGCCTATAGCCAAATAATACCGCTCTTCTGGACACGACAACCTCTCTAGCCTTAGGACCAATAAAAAAGGCTATTTCCCGAATTACAAGCGGGTCCGCAGGCAACGTTGCGTACGTGTCACTCCGCTCGAATCGAACAATCGCTACATTTGGCGCACAGATGCGACGATTTTTAATCTCTTTACAGTTTAAGCCGTATAGTCTTCATTGCCGTAAAGAAATGGTTTAAGATTTTGTGAACAATAAGGTACATGTGCAAAACAGCATGGACTATCCTCGAGGACTATCTGATCAGCATACTCTCGAAGCAAGCGCGGAAATCTTTTTATTATGGTGACTAGCGCGTCACGGGATTTTCCCTACGGTCGAGCTTGGGTCCGACAGCGATGTCCACGTTGCACCCTTCTTTCCCACCAAATACTTCTTTTGGTGATTGGTGATGAGAAAAAATCCTCCCACTCTTAATTTTGCCCTAATGATAACTGTAAGAAAGGCAGAGTCTCACCCTTCTCCTTTTTTGAAGACTTCTCGTCACTAACTACGAATCTTCAGTGTAGAAACTCTCCTCGACCGAGACGCATCAAGAACTACTGGACAACAGTTGAGATCGTCTCGTGTCTAAAAAATATCACACTGTGCCTTGCGACTGGTTTCAAGCAGAAGGTTGAGAAACTCACCTCGACCGAAACGCATCAATAACTACTGGACAACAGTTGAGACCGTCTCGTATCTGAAAAACATCACACTGTGCCTTGAAACTACTCTCAAGGACAAGATCTAATACTCATTATCATGACGAAAAGTAAACCTTGAGTGATTAGTTGTAAAGCGTTGAATTTCAAATAAATAATATTTGTTCTGGTCCTCGTCTTCGATAACTAATTTCACTTCCTAAACAAAAATCAAGTCGTTGGTGATTAATTTCCCTGACGACGATACCAAGGGACTACGTCACCGCCAGAGTGTACATCGGGCCTTACCACCCCGACAGGTCGAAGTGTTACCGCGCGGTCCCGACGTATCGCACAGATTCCATAACGATAAAAAAATCAACATTCACCGAATGTTTAAAGAAAACATTAATGCCGCGACTTTTTAGAAAAAATGTCTAAATCTACTCAATTTGCACGAAATGTTTTTTATTCCAGTTTACCATTGGGTATAATATGTACTGTAATTTACCAATGATTTAGAAGGACCCTTCTTATGCCCCCCCCCCTCCCAATGCGGCCGTCCTCGAAAGGAATACCTTAAAGGGGAAGATGCTTTAAGTAAGGAAGAAATTGCTAATTTTCATGATTTTTTTTAAAGAAATATTTCTTCACTATTTTTGAGACTTGAGGGTTTTATTACTGCTTTCGGCTGTCACATGGTACTTTTTAAATTTATTAATCTTTAAAGATGGCGGAGGTATGTCACGAGCTTCATAACGGGCTGTGGTGGATGTTGTCAGAGGGCGTGGGACGTAGTCTCGGCGGGATGAATCTGAAAAAAGGCTTTTTCTTGCATTAAAGGGTTAGGCCACTCTAGAAGCCGAAAAAATAGGCTTTTTGGGGATTTTTTTTTCAGAAAAATTACAAAATAAATCGAGATTACAAAAAAGGGTGTTTATCATACATATCAGTGACTATGCAACAATTTTTTTGAAGCGATTAATTTCAAAATGGCGGCTGTGCAGCGTTTTTGCGATGACGTCTCCGTTTTTCCAGGGTCCACGGCTGGACAAACTGTAATTTTTAACTATAATGAGCCAATGAATTTTTTTCTGTTATACGGGGTGCGGCAACATAACTTCCTTTTTTAAAATGCCCGCCATTCAGTCGGTTGATGTCGTAACGAAGCGCTAGTTGTCTCGTTCGAAAGGGGGGACTCTAAAGTTTTATCCCGACATAGTCCAATCGCCATCATGCGTTGGAACAGTGAGGAGCGTGCTGTTGCCGTTGAGGCCTACTTTTCGAGTGGATGTTCTGCGATCGCAACCCAGCGTGCCTTTCGGAATCGCTTTAATTTAGCCCACGTTGGCCCCCTGTCCCGGACCGGAAATCAATTGTTATGTGGGTCACTACGTTCAGAAAAACTGCAAGTGCAACAAGACGAAGAACTGGAGCCCCTCGGCCCATTAGATCACCTGATAACATTGAGGCAGTGATAGCTTCAATGTTGTGATCACCACGGCGTTCTGCGCGCAAACATGCGTCTGCCCTTGGACTTACCGATCGTTCTGTGAGGAGAATTCTTCATGGTGATCTTCATTTCCATCCTTACAAAATAGCGATTGTGCAGAAACTTTCTGAACGTGACTTCAATTCTCGGAGCATCGATGGCTGTTTTGAGGGAACACTTCTCAGAGCGCCTCATCTCAATTAGGGCGATTTTGAGTGGCCGGCCCGCTCTCCCGATTTGGCCCCTTGTGATTTTTTTCTATGGGGTTTTTTGAAATCCCTTGTTGATGTGAACCGTCCAAGGACCCTACAAAAGCTGAAGACCAACAGCCGGGAAAAAATTGAAAACATAACACCTGCTATGCTGGCAAGAGTCATGACAAACGGCAGAAATCTACATTACTACAGAATGGCCTACATTTTAAAAAACAAATAAAAATGTTCTGATTCATACAATGGGTTTTATTAAGTTTTCAAAAAAGGAAGTTATGCTGCCGCACCCTGTATATACTAACTGCTATAAAAGTACGTAGGATTTTTTTCGATATATTGATTTTTGGCCAAATGGTGCACTTCTAAAGTGGAAGGTGAAAAATTTGCCTACAAAATCGTCAGATAGTTGTTAGTAACAACTAAACTATGCAATATAAAAAAAATCCTACGTACTTCCATAGACAATGTATGTTTCAACATATATTCAACGTTTCAAGTGAATCGATGGAAAATAGTCTGAGTTATGTTTCCAGCCAACATAAAAAATGCAGTTTTGAGATACACGCTGCACAGCCGCCGTTTGAAATTAATCGCTTCAAAAAAATTATTGTATACTGTCACTGATATGTGTGATAAACACCCTTTTTGTAATCTCGATTTATTTTGTAGTTTTTCTGAAAAAAATCACCAAAAAGCCTATTTTTCGGCCTCCAGAGTGGCCTTAGGCATTCATACTTATACGGAGAATATGAACCAAGAAACATTGAGAAATGGTGAAAATCGATGCAGTGGTACGCTTTGAAACAAAAAGATTGAACTTTCCGAAAAAAATCGCTATATTTGGCCATAAAAAAAGATTTTTTTTTCTTAATTTTCAAAAGACATTTTGGTCATGTTTTAGACAATAAGGTTAGAAAGATTTATACCAAGTTTCATCAGATTCGGTCTCTTAGTTTTTTAGCTATACGTCACGCCAGTTTTGAAAATTCAGGTTCAAAGACCATATCATACCGGGGCATTTTTAAAGGTTAATAAAAGAATACCATGTAGCAACCAAAAGTAGTAATAGAACATACCGTAAGTCTTAAGAGTGGTGAAGAAATCTGTTCTTAAAAAAAAAGAATGAAAATCAGTCATTTTTTTCCTCGCCTAAAGGAATCTCGGGTGCGGTTCGTATACCCATGTATATTGACTCGCTGATCACGAATATGATAGTAAAAATACCCGCAAATTTAATTTTCAAGGTCAAAACTCACGAAAACTGATTTTTAAAAAGTTTTTCTACTTTATGTTAATAAATGTTGATCTTAAAGAAAAATGTTTCCCACAAAAGTTGTAGCTTATAAAAAGATTAATCTTTTATGATTCATATAGTTTTTGTCTAAAACCATTCTGTTTCGAGAAAAATGGAATAATGCTCCAATAAGTTCATTTTGCAAAACTTCATTAGTTTCGATATTATCTACTTACGCACTTTACCGCGGGAGAGTTAGAGTTTGTTTGGGTTTGTTTGTTGTATTGTGTGCTTGGGTTTGTTTGTTGTGATGTGTATTGTTTATTGCTTAGGTGTGCGTATAGTATTGAAGATCAAAATGTAACCTTCCGGCGGTAAAGTGCGTAAGTAGATAATATCGAAACTAATGGAATTTAGGAAAATTTACTTTTTCGAGCATTATTCCATTTTTTTTTAAACAGATTGGTTTTAGTCAAAACTTGTATAGACCATAAAAGATCAATCGTTTTATAGGCTACAACTTTTGTGGTAAACATTTTTCTCTGAGATCAACATTTTTTGCAATAAAAAAGAAAAACTAAAAAAAAATCAGTTCTTGTGAGTTGTGACCTTGAAAATCAAATTTGCGAGTATTTTCACCATCACATTCATAATCAGCGACTACAAATATATGGGTACACAAAATTACAAATGATTCGGAGGTATCCGGTATCTCCCCCCTTAATTTTCCAATGAAAAATTGAAACCGCACATAATTATCTCGATTATCAATGCCAATATATCGATCACTTTTTCATTCATGGTGCAGTTAATTAACTCTCGCACGTTGCATAGGTATCCACCGCGTCGATCCGCGCTGGTATCGTAGTACTTTACGATTCGCTTTATCCATCATAAACATACTAATGCGGACCGGCAACAGAGTCTTTCCGATCTGCCCGCATCGGGCAATGTGATATTAAAGCGCGCGGTTGATAAATCGCCATTAGAGGGATACGAACATTAGCGGGACGATGGGTCGCTGCGGATGCTGTTTTATATACACGAAGCAATGGGAGGGCTCTCCGGAGGTTGACGTTGCAACCGCCGAGTGGGAAGCTGCGAGGTGGCCTGCTCGTAATTCAGCGATCGTTGCGCGCCGCTGATCGTTTCTCGCTCTCACGGCTCTGCGTACTACATTGAACGCGTCGAACAAGACAGAACTTCGGCGTGGCCTGTATGAACGCGAGGTACGTATTCCTCGTTGCCGTTCCCGTAAAGGGGGAAGATACCTTTAGGCGAAGAAAAAAATGATTTTCATGATATTTTTTAAGGAAAGATTTCTTCACTATTTGTTAGACTTACTATTTGTTAGGCTATGTTGTATTACTATTTTTGGCTGTTACATGGTATTTTAGCATTGATAATGCTTTTAAGACTGTATATTAGGGTGGCACATATTTGAGATCTATTTATGTTTTCTTTTTCTCAATATCCAATTATTTTCTTTGAAAATAAAAAATTGTCGCGAACGCTGCGAGTGGTCGAAAAATATTTAGAGGTCGCTCAAGCCTCCCAAAAATTTAAATTTTTATTAAAAATCGATTTTTTTCATCTACATCTCACCCATGAATTTTGAGCTTTATGATTTTTAAATTAACCTCGCAAAAGCTCTAGCCGGCCAATGAATATTTAGCGGTCGCTCAAGAGCTTCGACGTTTCCAATTTACGCCAATTTTTTTTTTTACTTTTTTCACTCATACATTTGCCACTGTAAAATTTTCAAAACAGTTAAGCCTTCTTTCTTTAGAAACAAATTTTTTAAATTTACCTCACACTTCTTACCCAAGAATTATAATCTTTACTCTCATAACACAATTCTTTAAAGCTCTTGTCCGTAAACAAAATGATAGGTCGTTTTATTCGTCAAACTGAAATGGCAGCTGTTTTCCGCGCATCGTATTGCGTCCCACAGTTGGTCTCGTCAGTTAAACGGCGGACCAATCGTAGCTGTACTCTGTGACGAGCGACGCCATAATACAATAATACATAATAACAGATATCGTCTAATTGGAGTTTGTTACAAATTATTATAATAAATCATTGAAAAAATGTAACACTTCGCTGTTTATTTTGTTTTTATGCTACAAGAAATTATAGTGCATACGAGATTTATTTTTTGGCGGAAATTGTAAATATCGAAAACCTTGAGCGACCACTTAATATTTATTGATGGGCTAGAGATTTCGCGAGGTTAATTTGAAAATTATAAAGCGTAACATTCATGGGTGGGAAGTGGACGAAAAAAAAACGTTTTTTTAATGAAAATTTGAATTTTGGATGGCTTGAGCGACCTCTACATATTTTTTGACCACTCGCAGCTTCGGCGACAATTTTTTTTTCTTTAAAGTAGATCTCACCATCCAGATATCTGGATGGTGACAAGAAGGAAAAAAATAGAGGTTAAATTTGTGCAACCCTACTGTATATGTTTGTTGAGGTAGGCTGGGTATTGGGATCTGACACTGCCGCTGTATTGTAGTAGAGTGGGGGGGAGCCATGACATGTGAATGCATGTGATTGGTTGAAAAATGCCCTCTTCCCACCCCTTTTTAATCTTGTTATTAATTTAACAATTATATTACCAATTATATTACAAATATATAATGAAAATTATATGACAATTGTTATACAAACAAATCCAAACAAACTCCAACAAGAAAATAAACGAACCCAAACGAACCCAAATAAGCCCAAAACAAATGCAAGCAAACCCAATTGAATACCTCAATGTATCAATATTAAAAAAAATATATATTAACCAACTCATATTCGTTACATGTACCTGTTTTTATTACCCGAAAAGTCTGATTACATTTTCAATGCCATGAAATTGTTGCGCTTTGTGTAATATCGGTCTTCTAAACGGGTTGCGGCGGATGTTGTCGGACGGACACGTAGCATTAACGGGATTAATCTGAAAAAAAACCAACGAAGATTTTTCTTTCACTAACACTCATACACTGAATATGAACCAAGAAAAAGTAAGAAGGTTGAAAATCGATGAAATGG
>OX101790.1:14467936-14557936 GCA_944452715.1 Ophion slaviceki
AAAAAATGATATTCTAACCTAGAAATTGTGAACGTTGTCAAAAAACTTGTTCTACCAAAGTTGTTAGTTAACAACTTGTTCTACCAAAGTTGTTAATTAACAACTTTGGTAGAACAAGGTTTTTGACAACGACCTAATCCTTGTTTGGGTTAGGTTGGGTTATCGAACAAACCCAAATAAACCCAAACAAAATCACACCCACACTCACACTCACACTGGGAATGTTGAAGTCTTTACCTCCTCGTGGTACATTCTGGATAGCGCTAAAATACTTTTTAAAAAATGGTAACCTAACCAAAAAATGATGAACGTTATGAAAAAACGTTTCCTACAAAAGTTGTTAGTTTTGACCTCATGTCTTGGTGAAAAAAAAATTATGATCCCGTTTTAAAAAAAACATGTCAGCCATCTCGACGTCGCCATTTTGAATTTTGGACCAAAAAAAGATTTTTATTAACATTCTCTTTGAAACCTAAAAGTTTTATACTCAATACTTGATCGGAGCAGTATTTTTCGATATAAATCAGGTGTAAGATTAAAATGGGACACCCAGTATATATATAAATGTGTGTGTGTATGTGTATCCAGAGTTGCAGTGAATAAAACGGCCTCGCTTCCTCGTGGCTTCTTTTTTTACCTCGTTCCGCACTCGCTCTCTCCGTCTTCCTTTTTTTCCTTCCTCGTTGCTCCTCTGCCGGCTTCCTTCTCTCGCAATTCCTACACATTGTACGGATATATGCATGTATCGCGATAGAAGTCTTTATCAACGATTTTTCCCCCCGAATCCCTTTTTCTCTCACGCCCCCTCCCGATGTCTTGCGTCTCGCCGCGCAACGATTAATCGTCATTCGAATGACGTCCGCGACGATTTTAATTATAACGAGATTTCCGTGACACATGCGCGTCCCTGCATGTGTGTGTGGGTGTTTGTTGCGACGAGCGTTCGTATCCTACGAGAGGTCTATTTTCGCTTCGATTTTTCGTTATTTCGGTTTCTCAATTTGTCTCGTAATATGTACGAGCAACGATTCCCCTGATCTTTTCGCAAGCGCGAGATTAATCGTTTTTTTTAACACGATGAGGAAGAAGAATAAAGTTGTTTGGGAAAAAGGGAACTGTTAGGATTATCGGTTTCTGCGTCGATGATGTTGAAGTTTGCAAAGTTGGAATGCAACGAAAATTTTTTTTTTAGTTTTTTGGTTATTTATTTTTATGACTAGGGTACACTGACAGAAAAATTCTATTAATATTAGAGAACCACGTCCTTTTGATTTTTAAAATTTGATTTAACTAGATTTTTCGTGGAATCAGATTTTTCCTATTGCATTCCATTTGTGGAATTATTTGTTTTTTATATATTAATTTATTGAAATCAAAATCTATTCAATATCGTCCAATAACTAAACATTTTATCTAAGGCCTTAGACTACAGTTACGCGTATACAATCATGTGCGAATTTAACAATTTTTCCCCCGAATGAAAAGGTAATTCACTCATAAAATTAATTACACATCTACTTAGTATGAATATCAAGCTGTTAGAAAACTTATATATATTTTTTTCGATGTACAAAAAAGCTACTAATATTTTCTTTTGTTATCATTTTTTTAGGCGCTCCGCGGCGTGACATTTAGCATCCACAATTTTTTACCTAGAACAAAAAACAAAAATTCTCGTCAATCTACATGAAAATACCTAGAGAAGTACGTACGAAATTTAAATAATATTGTTTATTCAAAAGTTGTAGGTATTTGAACTTAAGAAATGAATTTTCAGTGAAAAATTTCGTTGTAACTGCTCATAAACTGCTCATAAAATGTAAAGTTTTCGATTAATCAGAAATTCCGCACGGACTTCTCTGCGAAATGCAATTAGGAACATAACTGTTAAATTTAAAGTAAATCGAGTAAAAATTGTTCAAGTTATTTGTCACGCCAATTGGAAAAAAGCTGTTTCGAGAAGTTTCGAGTAGTCGGTCATTTTGTACATAGAAAAAAATATATATATATTTTTTCTAACAGCTTGATATGCATACTAAATAGATGTGTAATTAATTTTATGATTGAATCACTTTTTCATACGAAAAAAAATGTTAAATTCGCACATGATTTTATACCCGTTACTGTGGCCTAAGGCCTTAATCCTAATCCGTGATTCGTTTTCATCTGTTCACAAAACAATTTAGTTGAACCCACTAAATGGATCTATTGGATTTAAATTTTTCTTTTATTAAATGGAATTATCGTAGAGTCAACTGTGTTGCTACTTGATTGAACTAATTCGTCGATGATGTTTTAACGGTACGAGATATGAAAAAAATTCGATGAGAACGATAACGTTATCGACGAGAAACGAAAAATACCCCTATTTTCGAGGTTGCGTTTCACCACTTCAAAATCGGGTTCTGCAGATATAAAAAAATACGTGTCGCCGATTTTTACCCATTCTACAAGCATGCCAAATTTAATTTAATTAATAAAGGCGAAAACAATAGGTTTGGTGAGTTTTGAGGATCAGTATTACTTTCATTACTTAAGATACAATCAATCTGTGATTTTTTGCAAATTTTAAAAATAAATTTGTAATAATAGGTCAGAATTAGACATGTTTATTCACTGGTGTTGTATTCTAACCTCTTTCCAGTAGATAGACAAATGGGCTCCGTTCTGATAATTCTTAAAGTAGAGTAAAAAATTTAGCTCCTCTGCTGAAAATTTCAAAATTAATTTCTGTTAAGAGATCACAATGTACATTTCATTAAATGTTGTCATAGAATCATTTCGTTTGTTTTTACAAATTTTACAAAATTTTATTTTATATTTATCCGTCGAAGGCAAGTTCAGTAGTTTTTTTTAGAAGCTTTGCGTATTTTCTACGAAATCGTAATAACGAATATATAATACTCATATCTATGAGAATATTATGATTATTGTACAACACAGTGATCACGAAATCTAGCATTTAATAAAAATCAATAATGAATCGTTATCCTTCACAGCGTTTATCTACACTACACGTCCATTTACTGGTAATTTCGTTCAATCACTGACGATTTAGTAATTTAATTACTTATTTATCAATTCCTCCAATACCATCTGTCGCAATTACGTCAAATATTATTAAGGTGTTGAAGTTTGCATCGTTGAAATGCAACGAGAATCCTGTTTTTTTTTTCTTTCATTATTGTCATCGAAAGTATTTTCTTGCCAATTTATGTTGGAATTGTCAGATTCGCGACAAAACGCTTCAACAGTCTAACTAAATTAATTTCCGTTGCGTTCCAACGATGAAAAGTTCAACACCATCCCTCCTAAGGGTGGCGCCCTCTACTCGAAAAAGGTCTAAATTTTTTTACGCTACTTTTTCGAGCGCCCCAATACATTTATCGTCAAAGAAAATGTGTGATAGACGTACGTTGATATGATTTTTTCGATTTTTCACTCCCTCCTGAGAGCGGTGTCCTCTGCTCGAAAAAGGTCTAAATTTGTTTACGCTTCTTTTTCGGGCCCGTCAATATTCTTATCGAAAAAGAAAACGCGTGATAGACGTACATCGGTCGATATATTTTTTTCCATTTTTCACCCCCTCCTGAGGGTGAGTTCCGGAAGACGTACCTGGCGGATGGGTACTACTGCTCTACTGCTGAAAAAACTGCTAAAAATCCAACTACTAAACGGGCTCTATTTCTAAAGCTCTACTGCTAAAAGCTCTACTGCTAAAATTGTACTGCTAAAAACTCTAGTGCTAAATGGGCTCAAGTGCTAGAACTGGAATGCTAACTAGACTCTAGTGCTAAAAGCAGCACTGCTGAAGAGTCTCAACTGCTAAAACGCAAACAAACATATATTGACATATCGAAAATGTTATGATTTTCGTCTCACAGGAGTACAAATGAGGTGTCGACGGACGCATCCCGGCGAATGCAGCACAATGGCGCCGATAGCAAGGTAAGTTTTTTAAGAAAAATCCCAAAAAGTACAGTATAACCTTCATCGGTGGGACTTTTATGAGCCCCCTGTCAGAAGCTAGTTTTAGTAGTCCAGTTAGCAGTAGAACCCATTTAGCAGTACAGCTTCTAGCTGTACAGGCCAGTTAGCATTAGAACCCATTTAGTAGTACAGCTTTTAGCAGTGGAGCCTTTTACCAGTAAAGTTTTAGCAGTGGAGCTTTTGGCAGCAGAGCCCGTTTAGCAGTACAGTTTTAGCAGTACAGTTTTAGCAGTATAGCCTTTAGCAGTACTCTTTTAGCAGTGCTTTTTTAGCAGTAGAGCTTGACCACGGGCGGATAGATGTTTTTTGTTAACCAAACACATAAAGCAACTAGTTGATCGTCAAAAAACGAGAATTAAGGGGAGGTACCAGAGCAAACGACGAGAAAAACAGGTAAATTTCGGGAATTTTTATCTCAACAACTAATGTTTCGATTGGATCCAGGTTTTTTTTAAATTGGAAAATATGTACATTGAGGTATGTTTAGAAATTTTTTAAAATAAATTCTTTGACTGGAATCGATTCAAACGCGATTATCTCGAAACATAGTTTTCAAAGTGGGTGCCAGATGTATCGCATAAACGGCTTGTCCGATTTTGTCCAAATTTGGATACAATATTCTTCGATAGTTTTTCTCGTTCGCCACGTAGGGTTTTATCATTTGATTGAACCATTGCTTTTTTATGCAATGTGTATGCACTCCAAAATCGTCGGAAATTGCGAACGAAAAACGAATGTTAAATTAAAACTTAAATCCAAAAATTAAATCCAAATTTGGACAAAATCGGACAAGCCGTTTTCGACATACATCTGGCACCGACTTTGAAAACTATGTTCCGAGATAATCGCGTTTGAATCCCTTTCAGTCAACGAATTTATTTTAAAAAATTCCCAAACATACCTTAATGTACATATTTTTCGATTTAAAAAAACCCGCAATCAATCGAAACATTAGTTTTTGAGATAAAAATTCCCGAAGTTTCCGTGTTTTTCTCGCCGTTTAATCAGGTACCTCCCCTTAAACAAACAAAAAATCGTTGCGTCTTCAAGTATCATAATAGATGATATTGAAGTTTGCATCGTTGGAACGCAACGTAAATTCTCCTTCATTGTTGAATTTCTTCATTTTTATTACTATCCAAAGCGTCTTTCACCAAATTTACGTTACGGAACCCAAATAAGGATCTTCAAAGATGTTTCCGTAATTTTTGTAGCGTAAATGGGCAAAAAAAAATACTTTCGTTGCACCTCAACGATGCAAGCTACAGCATCGTGTAATTAAACATACCCTAATTGTAAGTCTAAAAAATGTATAAGAAATCTTCACTTAAAATAAAGATCCCCAAAATCAGTAATTTTTTTTCTCGCCTAAAGGTATCTCCTTCTTCGATGTGCCAAAACAAATAGGGCAATGCGAAAAAAATAAATTTTCTCTGCATCCCAACGATGCAAACTTCGATATCATGAGTGTCGAGAATTTCCTCGGAGGAGTTCGATCGGAGCTTGAGTGTCCTTGAATCTTCGTTGTTGTTGTTTCTTTTTCGTTTTATTTTCTCGTAGGTACAGGAAGAACGGGGCAGTCTGGTGTAGCAGAAGTGGCAGCTGACAGATCTCTCGTCCTGGACGTTTACACACACACGCACACACACACACGCGCACACACACACACACACACACACACACACACACACACACACACACACACACACACACACACACACACACACACACACACACACACACACACACACACACACACACACACACACACACACACACACACACACACACACACACACACACACACACACACACACACACACACACACACACACACACACACACACACACACACACACACACACACACACACACACACACACACACACACACACACACACACACACACACACACACACACACACACACACACACACACACACACACACACACACACACACACACACACACACACACACACACACACACACACACACACACACACACACACACACACACACACACACACACACACACACACACACACACACACACACACACACACACACACACACACACACACACACACACACACACACACACACACACACACACACACACACACACACACACACACACACACACACACACACACACACACACACACACACACACACACACACACACACACACACACACACACACACACACACACACACACACACACACACACACACACACACACACACACACACACACACACACACACACACACACACACACACACACACACACACACACACACACACACACACACACACACACACACACACACACACACACACACACACACACACACACACACACACACACACACACACACACACACACACACACACACACACACACACACACACACACACACACACACACACACACACACACACACACACACACACACACACACACACACACACACACACACACACACACACACACACACACACACACACACACACACACACACACACACACACACACACACACACACACACACACACACACACACACACACACACACACACACACACACACACACACACACACACACACACACACACACACACACACACACACACACACACACACACACACACACACACACACACACACACACACACACACACACACACACACACACACACACACACACACACACACACACACACACACACACACACACACACACACACACACACACACACACACACACACACACACACACACACACACACACACAATGTCAGTTTGTATGTATAAGTATGCGCGCGCGCATGTGTGTAATGCGTGGTTACGAGGCCGAGTGGACTCACCCTCGCCCCCGGTCTCGGCGACCGGCAAGTATGTCTGGCCTGGTACAGTCAGCGTGAAAAATCTTCGATGCAGCCTCACCGCAAAATATTTACCGCGATGTCCGAGACGAAAAAAAAAAATAAAAGGAAACGAAAAACAAGGAGAGACAACGCAAAAGAGGGGAAAAATTTGAGGAAGAAGAAAAAAGTGTCGTAGACGACCGGTACTTTGGGGACATGGGCCATTTATTGAGAGAAAAAAAAGAGACCCGAAAGTCGATCTCGTTGAGCATTGGGAATAGTGATAAAAACCGCGGCTCCTGAGAACTGGTTTGCACGCACGAATATTTTCAAAGTACTGCCGGACCGGTCACTACAGGTGTCTCGTACGTCCGGGAAATAAAAAGACCGGGGTTGGAATGAGGATAAGAGAGGGGAGGGGGGAATTGAAAAACGTCAACCCCCTTTGTCTCATTTTCTATTCTATCTCTTTTTAATTGACATCGATAAATCAATGAGATATGGGACGACCTTTGGCATATATATATATATATATATATATATATATATATATATATCCGTGCATACGGGAGCTCCAACCTGACGTCCCACAAAGTGCGTGTGTGGGCACGAGTGTCAGACAGACGAGCGAGGAAATTTCTCTCGCACGACCTTTCGTATTACAGGTGTCTCGTGCACTGTTTTTTTTTTTGCAATCCGAGCTACTGTCGTATCGCGTAAATCACGATTTCGGTAAAACGAGGTTTTCAGACACTTCTACCGGAGATCTCGTATTTTTTTCGTTCGGTGCACTTGTCCCGACAATGAAACGGTGTTGAAGTTTGCATCGTTGGAAGCCAACGAAATTTTTTTTTTTCTTCTTTGATTTTCTTCATTGTCGTAAATATTTTCTTGCCAATTTACGTTGTAGATTTTTAATATGTTTTCTGAGAAACGTTTGAGTTATTTTTGTCGTCCGAATATGGCAAAAAAGTGCTTTGGCGATAGAAACAAATTAATGTTCGTTGCGTTCCAATAATGGAAACTTCAACAGCGTACTGGAGATTGCATCAAAATACAGCGAAAATTCCTTTTCACGTTATTGTTGTTTCTCGATTTTTATCGTTATATGAAGTCGCGTTTTTTATTTTTATTTTCCTTTTTAGGGTGCGAATTCACGGGGTAGATTTTGAATGAGAATTGTAGGAAAAGTCGATCAACTCGGGTAGACTAAATGCCATTATGTTGGAATGCAACGAAAATTTACATTCATATTTGTATTATGGTGCCAAATATTTTGGCAAATTTCTATTGCAGATCTCTTAATAAACAACTGAAGGGGGTTCGTAGGTTTGGAAATTACAAAAAATCCATTTAGAAATGTTTTATTATCTAATAGTACAATATGTCTAGAATATTCTCCCAAAGTTTTAAGTCGATCGGAGTAGAAGTCTAGGAGAGAGAACCTTTGGGAATTCCCCCCGTTGGGAGACAGGCCGGAGGCGACGCAGGTATATCGCATTTTTCTCAAAACACTGTTTTTGAAGTCGGTGGACACGACTTCTCAAAAACGATTGCACCGATCTTATTGAAATTTTGCACACTTCATAGCATTAACTAGTGATTGAACGAAGGTTTTTTTCGCATACAACTAATTTTATAAGGCGTAGTGAAAATTGTACCAGATATTGAACTATTTTGCATACAACTCTGCCAACAATTCAAATTTCAATTTTTTTAAAAATCCTTTGTTCAATCACGAGCTATACTTATCTACTAACAGAAAAAAATTGTTTTTTTTTTAAGTTTCAGATAAAGCTATCATGAGTTATCCTGACCACCACGAGGACACCTTTGTTAGGGGTCGCTGGAAACCAGGTCCCACCGTCTGAATTTCCCAAATTTTTGGATGAATTTTTTTTAAATACTGTTGAATGTTGCTCTTTTATGTGGTTAACATTTTGAATAAAATCATTGATATATTATATATTTTTTTTTAATTGAGAAAATATGCTTTTTTTTTGCTTCGAAACCCACGTAACTTCTTAAAAGATGGTTAGGGTATTCTCGAAGTTAAAATCTGCTTAAAGAACAATTAACAAGTCAAAAAATAATTTTCACTGTATTCCAACGATGCAACGATTTAAAAAATGTCTTTCTTTTATTATAATTCGAAACCTTTTTATTGCAATTTGAGGTCGTAAAACTGTAATGTAATGAAAAAGGCGAGGAAAAAATTCGCTGATTTTCATGACTTTTTTTTTTGAAGAAATTTTTCTGCACCATTTTTGAGACAGGGTATGTTTTACTACTACTTTTGGCTGTTACATGAAATTTTTTCATTTTATTGATTTTTAGAAATAGCGGAGGTATCGCACGGTCTTCTAAACTGCATTTTCAAAACTGGCGTGACGGATAGCTAAAAAACGAATCGACCGATTCTGATGAAATTTGGTATACATCTTTTGAATCTATGTAATCTTTTGATGAAATTTGTTAAAAATCTTATTGTCTAAAACATAACCTTAAATGTTTGAGAAAATTAGAAAAAAAGTATCTTGCAAAATGTAGTCATTTTTTCGGCAAATTAAATCTTTTTGTTTCAAGACGTACCATTTCATCGATTTTCAACATTTCTCATTTTTTCTTGGTTCATATTCTGCGTATGAGTGTTAATGAAAGAAAAATTTTAGTTAGTTTTTTTTTTCAGATTAACTCCGCCGACGCTACGTGTCGCGCCGTGTGACAGCATCCGCCGCAACCCGTTTGAAAGACCGGGCCATACGTTCGCCATTTTTAAAGATTAATTTTAAAAAATACCCTGTCACAGCCAAAAGTAGCAATAAAAATACCCTAAATCTACAAAATAGTGGGGAAATCTTTCCTTAAAAAAAATCATGAAAATAAATTTTTTCGTCGCCAAAGGTATCTCCAACCTTAAGAAATGGTCAAGGTATTCTCGAAGCTTAAATCTGCTAAAAAAACGTTGAGCAGGTCAAAAAATAAATTTCATCGCATTCCAAAAATGCAACGATTTTTTTTTTCATTTCTTCATTTTTATTATAATTCGAAACATTTTTGTTCCAACTTGAGGTCATAAATCTGCAATAAAAAAAAGTAAAAACGATCGAATTATTTTCTTAGCTTAAATCGGCCAAGTTCTATCAATGATAAATAGTTAATTTTCGTTGCGTTCTAACGATGTAAGGTGCAATCCTATCGAGGGACTCGATAAAAAACGATGCATCCTTGGACTGCAACGAATTTAATTTCTTCTCACAGATTTCGCCTACAAAAGTCGTTCAAGCATTTTTAAAGATATTTATTTAGCGATCTACGTGATAAATTTATGTAAAAAAATCGCCGGTAATCATGAAAATAAAAGGAAAATAAAATGTAAAACTGAATTTTTGTTGTTTTCCAAAGGTGCAAACTTCAACATCATATAAAAAAATATAATTTTAGTTGCACGGGGATGTAAATTTCAACCTCGTGAAAAGAACTGGTTGCGGTATAACTTCAGAGGAAAATGTGAAAATTTTGCAGCTCTAATAAGCATCTTTAAAAAATCGTTAAGGGGTTATATACAGTTAAAATTGCAATTGACCTTATGCAACGTCTATATATATATACACACACACACACACACACACGTTGCACAGGGTAAAAGTTCTATAATCTTCATTGGATCGCAAAATATAATTGTGCCAAAGGTTTTTTCAGACAATTTTATTTTGTGATCCAATCAAACTTGTATATTTTTTAAACTATATGTATGTGTGTGTGTGTGTGTGTGTGTGTGTGTGTGTGCGTGCGCGCGCGCGCGCGTGTGTGTGTGTGTGTGTATAGAATCGGTTGAAATCAATCGATTGACATGACTAGAGAACTAAAATTTCAACGGGGAAAAAAATGTCGAAAAAAATCTGAAATAATTCCATTACTTTGAAAGCAGAAAAACACTATTTTTTCCCCTCTCGAAATTTTACCTCATGCCCCTTAGAAAAAAAAATCGAAAAAAAAACCAGGAAAAATTCTCGCAAACTCAAGGAAAACCAATTCAACTTTTCACTATCTCGAGGTTTTCCTTACATCCTCGTCGAGTTCGCGTTACACGTTATTTTTCGAAATATCTTCTTTTAAATCAAAATATCTTTAGAAAAAAATCGTACGAAGCTTTTAACAAAAAAAATTCAACCTTGAGCTTCCCCCTTTAAGATTCCGGTCAAAGAAATGCAAAAAAAAATTGTCTGTAAACGGGGTCTACCCGAAAAGAAACAAAAAAGCGAAGAATGGTCGTTTAAAAAAAAATAATGAATAATTTGAAAAAATGGAATGAACGTGAATTCCTCCCCTTAAAAATGCCGTCCATTTAATTCATTTATGTCAACTATCGGCGAAATGGCATAAAAAAATCGTTCTGGAACTTTTTTGAATTTTTGGTCCAGAACTTTTTCGAATTTTTGGTCCAGAACTTTTTCGAATTTTTGGTCCATAACTTTTTGGAATTTTGGTCCGAAAACTTTTCGCCGGTATTGCATATACACACGCGTGTTGCACCGGGTAAACATTTTCACAATTTTTATCTGAAAAAACCTTCGCCGCAACGATTTGCGGGAATTTTCCAGTCGACCCTGCAAGGTCCCAAACGCAACGACCTTAAAAATACTCGCGCGCGTTCTACATCGCGCATCGAAACCTGTCGTAAATGCACATTTCCACTTCTTTTTCCGCTCCATCATGCGCGGCACCGAATAAACAAATCACCTTGCAGTGAGCGGCGTCTTTTTCAATTCGAACAACATTGAGGTCGTTGATAATTTCGTCAAACTCGTTCCTCGTCTCGCAATTTCGAAATTGTGAATAAAAATGAGTCGCGAAGGTGAAGACGCGTGTGAGGTAAAAAAAAGAAGAAAAAAAAAACGTACCACCAAAGCCATGTCGTGGGGTTTGGATGCTTGAACGTGGAGTATACGGGCTCCCAACTCGAGAAGCTTCCTTCTCAACTGTTTCACGGAGACGCCGAGCGTCTGCATGCAGCGACGCCGCAGCTTCATTTGAACGATGACGACGCCAGGTTGCCGACGAACTTGGAAAACCACCGACCGTCAGCTGTCAAGCTCGCATAACGCTGACTCTCTTTCTCTCTTTCTCACACACACACAACTGCACTCTCGTCACTTCTTGTCACTTCTCGTTGTGTATTTTTCGTTAATTTTTCTCGTGCCTTAACGAATTATTTATAAAGCCAACAATTCTTCGTTCTGTAATCGCGAGCTCGATGTTTTGTTTTTAAACCGAAGAAAATTAATATGGCGCACTGCACCTCACTATCGTATGAAACACGCGTGTTTTTTTCTGTCGAATATTTTTTCGTTGCTCGTTTGACACTGGCGAACAAGCCGTATTAATCGCGCACGAAAGTTTGAGGTATACGAATCCTTCAGATCTTCGTGTTGGGAACACGATACGAGAAGGTTCGACCGTCCCGTACCATCGCACAGGTTTTACTTGACTGAAACGCTCGACGCGCGTCTCCTGACGCTCGAATCCACGTTTGCCTTCCCCACAATGCAATATGCCCCCTCTTTTTACTCCTGCTCACTCTCTCTCTCTCTCTCTCTCTCTCTCTCTCTCTCTCTCTCTCTCTCTCTCCCTACCGCTCGCCTTTTCCTTTGCCAGATGTCGTGTCCTTCTCCCACCCATTCGCTATCTCGTATGCACTCGGTCGCCCTCTCTCTTCGGCTCTATCTCTCTCCGGCACACGTGCATACTACGTCTCGCTCCCTACTTCACGCACGCTCGCTCACCCTCGCCCGGTCTGTTGTTTTTCTTCACTCGCTCTCTTTCTCTCTTCCTCGATTGCGGTCCGCTCGTGTTGAGTTGCGGGGGGGATGTGTCTGGGGGGGGGGGGGCAACGAGCAGCGCTGCTCGTCGATCTACGAGTCAGTCGTCAGTCATAGGCGTGTACGTTTCGATCGTCGTTCACGAGTACCTCGAGACCGTCCAAAGTCCCGCCTCAAGGTCTGACACTTTTACGGCCTTTTTTTTCTCGTTTCTATTCCCTCTTCTACTCTACACGTGTTTAGAATCGGATGTGCCGTCTCCGTTTCGCTCAATCGTTCACTCTTTCGCGTCAAATATTGTGACAAGTGCACTGCGAACTTGTGACGATATTTTCCTTCTTCCCACTTGCGACGATATACATTGTTGCAACCTTCCAACGGCGTTATCCCACCTCGCAAACGGCTCGTCGAGAATCATCGCTGAGACTCGACTGACAACTCTCGAAACTTTGCCCCTTTCACCACGGACTTACACGCGATCTTTTTTTCGTTTACGATTCTTTCCAGTTTCGTTTCGACTGGCCGAACTGTCGGCTGCTACGAATCACGAAGACACTCCCGTCTCTCGAGTGAAACGACCTCGAGATTTAACCGTAGCTCGCGTAATCTCGTAGCCTGTCAGTCGGATCGTTCGCGCTATCGTCACAATCCTCATGGCGGTTCCCCAATTTGTACATTTTTTATCCAGAATCCGATTTTTATTCTCGGCCACGGATATAGTAGACTCTCGTGAAAGCGGTGGGTGGCATTTTTCTTGCGATTGTATAGGTTTGAAAAAGAATGCTACGGTGATAACGAAGTGTATCGGGACGAGCGCGACACAGGCGTCAGTTTGATAAGTCGTGTGCTTCGACCGAGAGAGATGAACAAAATGAGTAAACGCGATGGAGGCTGGTAGGGGCAATCGAGAGATTCGGAAAGAATACAACGTTACGAGGGGGATTTGGAGAGGGGGGGGGGGGGCAACGTTCGCGCGTCAAATCCAGCAGCAAACTGATGCTGATAATCGTATGGTGGCCACGAGAGGCCGCAGCACCGTCTCGTGCTTCTCTCTCTCTCTCTCTCTCTCTCTGTTTCTCTATCTCTCTGTTTGCACCTTTCGCGCTTCTGCGCAACGTGCAGCGCAATCCCTCTCTCTTTCGCCGTGTTTCAGTTCCTAGTCGACAAGCACACACCGATTCGCCCTATACTCTGGACCCGGCTGAAAAGCCGGCCTAACGTCGCGCCCTCTTACCACAGTGGCGCTGGCGTCGCAGAGTTCCCCTCCACCCACGCGATAGCGTCCCTGGCGGCCACCGATCGAAGCTCGTGGGCCAACGAGACGCGTCGCGCCAAGCGCATGCACAACACAATACAAAGGAAACGGGGAAGGCGTCTCCATCGCTAGATGCGTTGGTATTATCGACAACGCCAGTAGGAAGAATGAGCTTGAAGACTATTCCTCGGATCCTTTTTTTCTGGTCCTTTGCAGAGCCATGTTCGAAGCGGACCGGCCATGGGCGATTAACGGGCTACATTTACCTAGGTAGGTCGGAGATTGTATTTTCCAAAAATATTTTAATTCGATAGTATCACCTTTTAGCTAATTCCCTGAAAAATTCCTTGCAATATTCCGAAAATTCAACGAGCTATGGCTTCTAACAGTCGGCCGGGCCAGAACGGTAGCAGCACCATACTTCAAACTTTAAGGTAGTTCTGTAGTTTTGGTCAAATCTTAGGAATTGGCTGAAACCTAAGTATGGTATAGATGTGACCTTCATGGACTGATGCCCAAAAATTCAATTCGCTTCACCGTTTAGTTCATGAGATAATTGCAATTGAATATGGGTATTTTTGTACGCGATCCCTATACTTAACACGTAAACCGATAGGAGTTTGCTCGCATTTTTCGATATAGGTTCTAAACGGATCTTAGGATTTCAAAATAACAACACACGTGTACACAGTACTATTGTGGGATTGATTTAAAAAAATGACAAACTTTGACCGTTTAGTTTCCCGAGTGGAAAACGTAACTCATCACTGCCTAGCCACTAGCTAGAAAAGTAATGTTTCGAATCGCCATTAGCTAGCCGTCTTAGCGATTGACTACCCAGCCTTGTAACGCTTTAGCCCTCTAGTGACTGAATACAAAAAATTAGATGGTGACTAGATAGAAAGAAATATCCTACGGCTGTGTTATATTTCGGACCTAGCCATGAACTAGTTTTTTTCAGCTAGCGACTGGGAACAAAAAATTAGGTGACGATTAGATAAAAAATATTTGCGGCTATATATTTATATTTTCGTTATTTTTTTTGCACATTATTTACATCATCGAACCCTTTTCCGATATTCTTCGTTCTTCATTAATTAGGGTTACGATATTTGCGCTGTAAATATATTAATGGTTCAATTTTAAATTATCTCAGACAAACGCTTGTGCCGTAACGTGGTTTCGATCCCGGGACCTCTGGGTGATGAGTTGTGACGTTGTCCACTGAGTCAATTCTAGTTGTTAAATTTCTGAATTTTCTTATTGTCTACATACGTTACACTACACAATGTCAGCTTATTGAAAAATGGGTGGATTAACAAGTGTAAATAACATTATCGGATCAATGACTCAATTGCGTTCGCATTGAGAGCGATAATCGCATAGAATTACATAACCTTAAATTGTATTTGTCCGATCATTTATTCCGGCTAGTGCGGCCGCAGTTGGGAAGTGTTGGCTAGGTCATCGCGATATACCGACTTGAGGATTTTATTCATTTGCAACGTCATCTGTAACTCAAATTGCTTAACCAACCATGAGCCAGTCGCTCGATGGAACTACACGTATTCACATAACCACACTTTGTCATTTGTGACCAAGATCGGCTGGGCAGTGACTAGCCAAGGGGTGCACAGCCGCATAGTTGGCTGGGTCATGGCGAGATACCTACTTGCAAGTAGGCACCTCGCCATGAGAATGCTTGCATTCGCAACGCCATCTGTAACCCAAGTTGCTTAGCCAGCCATGAGCCAATCGCTCGATAGAACTACACGTAGTCACATAACCACACTTTATCATTCGTGACCAATTTCGGCTGGGCAGTGACTAGCCAAGGGGCGCATAGCCACAGTTAGCTAGTGTTGGCTAGGTTATGTCGTCGTGCCCACTTGAGAATTTTTTTCTTTTGTAAAGCCATCTAAAACTCATGTTAGCTAGTCAGTCATGAGCCATTCGCTCGATGGAACTATACGTAGTGGCATAACCTCACTTTGTCATTTGTGACCAAGATCAGACGGGCAGTGGCTAGACAAGGGCTGGATAACAAAACATTCACAATATTACTAGCTCATAGCGAGCCAACCATTGGTCAGTTCGTATGAGCTCAATTGGGCGAGCCAGTTATTAGGTGGTAACTCAGACAGGCTAGAATAATTTCTACTCGGGTTCGGAGATATCGACATATGAAAAGTGGTAATTTTATTCCTCACCGAACTCGGGACCAATCATCTGTAACGGAATGGCAACAGTGTACGCTGCAGCCGGCTGATCGGCTAGTGGTCTCGGAACTCGAAGCGTGTTTTTTCCCCCCGAGTTCTAGTAATTCTGAGACGGATGTGAAATAAATTTATTCTGCAAACAAATTCAATTTGTTCAATTTATGCATGTATTTATGCATGTATTTGTCTTCGTTACAGCGAATACAATTTAAACTGCCGACAAGATGTTGCAAATCCACGATCCGACGACCTCTGACAGCGAATTTTTGGTGCTGGTCGTTGAGGTTATGGTTATTCTCATCGCGTTCAGCCGCACTTGCTTGACACATGGCTGCCACAGCTTTCAGTCTTTTAGCAAGCGCATTTTTTTTTGTAAACTTTCCTTTGTATCGCATTTGGGTTGACATTTTCACGCTTTTTTTCATTTACATAAAATATTTCGTAAAAGCCGGATCGTAGGAAGCTCAACGCTATGACTGCAGGAAAATCGCGCTTTTGCCACGATTACAGCGCCGCTCTCTATACGAGTACGAGACCTATCTATGCATGAGGTGCGAATATGTGGGACATACAGTGGGTACACTCAGAAAAAAGTTTGGTAATACCAACTATGTATATTTAGTTGAAGCAATTTTGCTTGAAGCAACCTAATGTTACTCGCTTGAAATACAATTCGATTCAAGTGACAAAGCCAGTTTAGTTGAAACAACCAAATTATCATGTCAAAATAGCAATATCTCCCTGGCCATATAATAGGTTGGATTAACTACATCGGAGTTCATACAAGTAATCCGCGTGTTATTGGAACTTAATATTTGGTCGTTATATTGGCCAATAAACTACATTTTCCAACTAAATTAATTATTACGCATAAAGCGAATGACGGTTGGTTCTACAATTGAATAAGTTAATTGAAACAAATGATTTAATTAAAGTTACTTCGAGGTAAGACCGTGTTTCCTTTTTACTACGATGTGCATATTTTTCAGCTATTGATTGCTATTGCTACTTGAGTTCTTGTGGATGCAATCGATCACTTTTTTCCCGGCACGATTTCTAGATAACGACTTTATTTGGCAAATCCGACCACGGGCGCGCTCTGTTCGATCGCTGTGAGCTATTAGTTACCCAGCTAACCACGTACCGCGAATGTACCGCTCATGTGGAGTGCGCCGTACCGGTACTGTTGCCACCTCATACGTGCGTACAGTACTGGTACATTACTGGTACGCCGTACGGTACGCTGTACCGCCAATTTACTAGTACGGTACCGGTACAGTATCGCCACCGTGGAGCCACCGTGCACTGCAGTACGGTGTAACTCCACGGTAGCGATACCATGGAGGTACGACTACGCTGCTATCCCGTAGCCGTACATTACAGTACCCGTACATTACCGGTACTGTAGGGCACGGCGTACTCCACATTTGCGGTATGCTGTACTAATGGTACGCTTGGTTAACTGGGTAGTGGAAATTGCGAATCAGTGTAGTTTCAGATGCATGCACGAACAGCGCTACGATCGCCCTTTCGACTCGCGGCTGTTCACGTCAGCTCCATAAACTTAGCCGCCGACTATGG
This sequence comes from Ophion slaviceki, assembly GCA_944452715.1. Taxonomy (NCBI): domain Eukaryota; kingdom Metazoa; phylum Arthropoda; class Insecta; order Hymenoptera; family Ichneumonidae; genus Ophion; species Ophion slaviceki. Next base: position 14,485,677 of record OX101790.1, read on the forward strand.
AAATATCGAATTTTTTTTACGCCAAACGATTGTTGGTCGTTTGTTAGTGTTTGTTAGACAAAACCCAACGTTTGTTAGACTTTATTTATTGAATAAAACGAAAAACAAATTTATGCCAAAGTTAGCCGCAGAAAATGGTTTGCTAGTGATTTCGAACTTTTCTTCGTCACCAATCGATTGTTAGTCATTTGTTAGTGATTGTTAGTCGCTTTATAACGTTTGTTAGAGCTCAATTATTATTAAATTCGTGAAAAACTTCGGCCCTAGAGCGCGCTGCAAGCCACGTGAAGTTGGTAGCATTACCGCGACGGCCACTTGAGGCTTTGCACATGTACCTCGTCAATTTCAGCAAAACGTTGATTCTTATCATTCTATTCGATTGTAAGACGAATGTTAGTGATTGTTAGTTAATTTTCATCGTTTGTTAGAGTTCCATTTTTATTTAATCGTTGAAAAACTTGACAGCCCTAGAGCGCGCTGCATGTCGCGGAGGTTGGCAGCATCGCCGCGTCAGCTCCTTACGGGTTTGCACATGTTACTCGTCAATTTCCGCAAAACGTTGATTCTTGTTATTCTATTAGATTGTTGGACGATCGCTAGTGATTGTTAGTTAATTTTTATCGTTTGTTAGAGCACCATTTTTATTTAATCGCCGAAAACCTTTTCGGCGCTAGAGCGCGCTGCATGTCGCGAAGGTTGGCAGCATCGTCGCGACAGCTGCTTCCGGCTTTGCACATGTAACTCGTAAATTTCAGCAAAACGTTGATTCTTGTCATTCTATTAGATTGTTAGACGAATGCTAGTGATTGTTAGTTAATTTTCATCGTTTGTTAGAGCTCCATTTCCATTTAATCGCTGAAAAACTTTTCGGCGCTAGAGCGCGCTGCATGTCGCGACAGCTGCTTACGGCTTTGCATATGTAACTCGTCAATTTCAGCAAAACGTTGATTCTTGTCATTCTATTAGATTGTTAGACGAATGCTAGTGATTGTTAGTTAATTTTCATCGTTTGTTAGAGCACCATTTTTATTTAATCGCTGAAAAACTTTTCGGTGCTAGAGCGCGCTGCATGTCGCGAAGGTTGGCAGCATCGTCGCGACAGCTGCTTCCGGCTTTGCACATGTAACTCGTAAATTTCAGCAAAACGTTGATTCTTGTCATTCTATTAGATTGTTAGACGAATGCTAGTGATTGTTAGACGAATGCTAGTGATTGTTAGTTAATTTTCATCGTTTGTTAGAGCTCCATTTCTATTTAATCGCTGAAAAACTTTTCGGCGCTAGAGCGCGCTGCATGTTGCTAAGGTTGGCAGCATCGCCGCGTCAGCTGCTAATGACTTTGCACATGTAGCTCGTCAATTTCAGCAAAACGTTGATTCTTGTCATTCTATTAGATTGTTAGACGAATGCTAGTGATTGTTAGTTAATTTTCATCGTTTGTTAGAGCTCCATTTCTATTTAACGGCTGAAAAACTTTTCGGCGTGAAAGCGCGCTGCATGTCGCGAAGGTTGGCAGCATCGTCGCGACAGCTGCTTACGACTTTGCGCATTTAACTCGTCAATTTCAGAAAAACGTTGATTCTTGTCATTCTATTAGATTGATAGAAGAATGCTAGTGATTGTTAGTTAATTTTCATCGTTTGTTAGAGCTTCATTTTTATTTAATCTCTGAAAAACTTTTCGGCGCTAGAGCGCGCTGCATGTCGCGAAGGTTGGCAGCATCGCCACGATGGCCGCGATGAACGTATATAATTTTAATTAAAAATGGGGCGATTTTCATGAGCACGCTGCCGGCTTTTTAGCCGGCAGCGTGCTCATAAATCCGCAGAATTAAATTTTCAATCTGGATTCACTTTATGGAAGTTCTACCAGGACGCACAATTAGGAATATCGAGCAAAACAGGCTCATGATCAGATCGAGGTTTTAGATGTTCACGCTTTTTTCTTTAATTCTCTATTTCGTCGATCATTTGCACCGATTTCTCATTTTTAATTAAAATTATATACGTTTATCGCGGCCATCGTGGCGATGCTGCCAACCTTCGCGACATGCAGCGCGTTCTAGCGCCGAAAAGTTTTTCAGCGATTAAATAAAAATAGAGCTCTAACAAACGATGAAAATTAACTAACAATCACTAGCATTCGTCTAACAATCTAATAGAATGACAAGAATCAACGTTTTGCTGAAATTGACGAGTTTCATGTGCAAAGCCGTTAGCAGCTGACGCGGTGATGCTGCCAACCTTCGCGACATGCAGCGCGCTCTAGCGCCGAAAAATTTTTCAGCGATTAAATAAAAATGGAGCTCTAACAAACGATGAAAATTAACAAACAATCACTAGCGAACGTCTAACGTTCTAATAGAATGACAAGAATCAACGTTTTGCTGAAATTGACGAGTTACATGTGCAAAACCGGAAGAAGCTGTCGCGACGATGCTGCCACCCTTCGCGACATGCAGCGCGCTCTAGCGCCGAAAAGTTTTTCAGCGATAAAATAAAAATGGAGCTCTAACAAACGATGAAAATTAACAAACAATCACTAGCGAACGTCTAACAATCTAAGAGAATGACAAGAATCAACGTTTTGCTGAAATTGACGAGTTACATGTGCAAAGCCGGAAGCAGCTGTCGCGACGATGCTGCCAACCTTCGCGACATGCAGCGCGCTCCAGCGCCGAAATGTTTTTCAGCTATTAAATAAAAATGGAGCTCTAACAAACGATGAAAATTAACTAACAATCACTAGCATTCGTCTAACAATCTAATAGAATGACAAGAATCGACGTTTTTCTGAGATTGACGACTTACATGTGCAAAGCCGTAAGCAGCTGTCGCGACGATGCTGCCAACCTTCGTGACATGCAGCGCGCTCTCGCGCCGAAAAGTTTTTCAGCCATTAAATAGAAATGGAGCTCTAACAAACGATGAAAATTAACTAACAATCACTAGCATTCGTCTATCAATATAATGGAATGACAAGAATCAACGTTTTGCTGAAATTGACGAGTTACATGTGCAAAGCCTCAGGTGGCCGTCGCGGTGATGCTGCCAACTTCACGTGGCTTGCTGCGCGCTCTAGGGCCGAAAAGTTTTTCATTAATTTAATAATAATTGAGCTCTAACAAACGATATAAAGTGACTAACAATCACTAACAAACGACTAACAATCGATTGGTGACGAAGAAAAGTTCGAAATCACTAGAAAACTATTTTCTGCGGCGAACTTTGGCATAAATTTGTTTTTCGTTTTATTCAATAAATAAAGTCTAACAAACGTTGGGTTTTGTCTAACAAACACTAACAAACGACTAACAATCGATTGGCGTAAAAAAATTCGATATTTCCATAGTCGGCGGCTAAGTTTATGGCGCTGTTCACATCTTCTTTTCTGGCTGTTGACGTGCATCTCCCCTGTGAGCGTGTAGAAAACTACAATATTCATTGTGATAAGTTTTGTGAGACGATTTACATCGAAAACATAAAAATGTACGAAGTAGAAGACATCTTGATAGATTGGGGACTTCAATCGCTTGTTTTTACATTTCGAGGAAAGTGTACGGTCGTAATTTCTTTTTGTCCGCCATTGTTGTCACGCTGCGTGCTATCCTTCGAGAAAAACATTGTACGGCGTCTCCCGGGTGTTGATAGTAAATTTAGTGAAAGCCGGTGAGTTTCATTTAACGTTGCGTGTTTACCAAGTCCATAAGTACTGAAGGATTGCTAAGGGAATCGTGATTGAGATTTTTTTGCGGGCACGAACCATTGTTCTCCCGTAATTTCAGATATTGATTAAATTCGGTAAATCCAACCACGTGGACACTCGGTTTAAGCCGCTAATAGTTTGTCGCAACCACGCTGTAGTCTGAGACCTGGCGTTGTGTAAAGCAAAAAGACTTGTTCCCGCTAATTCCACTTAGACAACACACAAAATCTGATGGTTTCTGTTATGTGGCCTGCAGATAAATTCTCGATACATCAGAAAAAAATATTATTTATCTGTACACATTATTTTAATTGATTTTTCTTTTGTTTTTTTTTCGACACGCAGATTGCTTTTAAGTTCAACTATGTAATTTTCTCAGAGCGCTTTGTATATTATCTTACAATTGACACCGTACAGTCGTACATCGACGTAGATTAATCAATAAAAGTTGTTTCTGTATTATCACAGTATTTTTAATATGTACTTTAATAAACAGGCATTATTGAAAAGTACTAATCATCTTGTCTCATAATTTAGCGGATCTATTTACCTTATTGTCTTCGTCTTCCATTTGAATTTATAATTCATCGTAGGGAGAATACTTTCTTCGATGATTTATATTCAATTGATTTTCTACAAATTCAATGTATACGTTGCATATGCTCACATCGAAATTTTATTTAGAGTGACTCGATGTTTATTTGGTTCATATTAAGCTGATGCTCTATCTGCCATTTATTGGATTGGTGTAAAACCAATTTTGATTGAACTTACTGTATGCAGCTTCAACTATGTTATAATGCCAGTTGTCAGAACCTACTCCGTCATTCAGGGCAAACCAACATATAGTTGGATCGACTATAGCAGCGTTGGGGGGTTTTCTTTTAAGATATATCTTCAGTGGTACGGACTATGCATGAACTTTTATCAAAAATATTATGTATTGACTGAAATATGCTCTGCAATTCATTAAATGCACACATGTTTCATTCTACTGTACATGTTTTTTGTTGAAATATATATTTCGAAAATGCTTTTAAGGGAGAGATTACCGACCCAACCGTTCAGTATGTTAAAATAAAGTTTGGATTCAGGACACCGGAATTAGAATTGAAAGTACTCTGTGCGTTTTTGGATCAAGAAGAAGTTTATTTGCCGGAAATAAATATATATTTGTAATTCAACTAAATCTCGCAGTCAATTGAATTGTTCATATCGTTCGCCACCCGCAACTGCAGGATTTGGTTGATTCAAACCATTTTTTTTTATGGTACCAAACGTTTTTCTGAGTGTACAATCTCTGTCAAAAATTTACAACCGACAGCATCGTATAGGCATTGGTTGTTACTATACGCTTCGACCGAAACTTTTGGCTCACACGTGTACCTACAGTACTACCTTAACACGTTGACTGCCGTGTCACACGAACACGCGTGACGTGGCACCCGTATTCGGGTGACACGGCAGTCAACGTGTTAAACGCGTTTTTCTCGAAACACTGTTTTCGAAGTCGGTGGACATGATGTCTCGAGAACCACTTGATGGGTTGTCTTTAAATGTACAGGAGATACGATGAGAAACATTTAAAGGTCGTTGACGATCTCACCTTATTTAAAAGGGGTATCCCTGTCTGAAAATTGTAAAAAATTGTAATTTTGGCATATTGTTATAGTGTGAACTTTCAAGAATATTTGAAGACCAACGGGACCGTGCAATTCTAAAAATTGACAAAGTTACACTTATTTTAGTGTAACAGTGTGCGTCGGTTTTACCGCGATATGTCGAGTTTGAACGCGATTATCTCTAAACTACATATCTTGACACGGCGGGATTGATATCTTGAGTAACTTTCACACTATTGACTTGAGTTTGCACAGTTAGCGTTCAAACGGTAGTCATTTTCGGTTCACGATCGCATTTTTTAAGTGCATGAACCATTTGTTAATAACAAGTTATTGTTATTCAGCATGCTGTTTTTCAAGATAAAAATGAAGTTTTCTTTGGAGATACTGTCATTTTTCGAATTTTTCGAAATTTCGAAAAGTGGATTGTGAACCCATAGCCAGTTGGATATATTTTAAGACAAATTTTTTGTTTTCGTTTCAGATTACATTTGAGCCTGGTAGAGATCCCGCCATTTCGGGCCTCGCCGCTAGAGGACTGCATCGCCAACTGCAGCACCACGAACACTTTGAAATATTTTATTCCGAAAAAATGACAATGTAACCACAAACACGTGTACAACATGCTGGAAAAAAATAAATTTATTCTAACCAATGTTTTAGGGGTCGTCCATTAATCACGTGAGGTTTTTTGGCCCCTTTGTGAGCCCCCCCCCTCCCCCATGCTGATGTGGGGTCGTCCATTAATCACGTGAGGCTCAAATAGGGGGGGAGAGGATTTGGATAACAGAAACCTCGCCACATATCACCATGGGGGAGGGAGGGGGGGGCCCTCAAAAAGTGGCCAAAAAATCTCACGTGATTAATGAACGATCCCTTACTAGAAAAACAATCATCATTCTGACCCTTCATATTGGGCTTCCAGGCAGAGATATCCCGTTAAATCGACCTTCAATTTTTAATAGAAACGTAAAAATGACGACTTTTGTCATAGATTTTGTATGCTCGAGTTTAAGGCGTTACCCCCACTTGTAGCGCAAAAAAGGCCTTTTTCATGAATTTTTTTAAAGAAAACTACAAAACTTTTTTAATCGATATACCATCTTAAAGAACTTTCAGTAATTTTTTTTTATTGAAAAATATTACATTGTTCAGTGGCAAATGGCCGTCAATGAAATAATGTTTTTATATACACGGTTTGCGGTGACCAACATTGCGGCGAAGCGGATCATCTGAAAAAAAATGCGGATGGATTTAGTCAAATATAAGTATAAACTACTCTTTAATCGAAGGATTTTAAAAAATATTCATTTTTCACAAAATGGCGGACAGTCAAAGTTAATGGTTCGATTTTAACGAAAAAAAAACGGCCGTTTTTTGGCTATAAAACGGCCATTTTTTCGAAAAAAAAATCGAACGATTGAAGACTACATTTTTATGTATTAAATAAGCCTGCAAAAATTCAAGAAGATCGGTTCATTAGTGTTCGAGTAATCTTGGTCACCGACTTCAGAAATGCCATTTTGAGAAAAACGCGTTTAAAGTTTCAATTTCAGTTTACACGAAGAAAATATTTTTTTTTGTAAACTTACATAGAGTCATCTATTCCGGGCCCATACGGAAGTATGGGCCCGGATACTTATACTTCAAAAAAATGCAATAAAAAAAATCGATTTTTTCAAAATCGCACGTGGGTGTAACCCCTTAAACTTGTCGGCACGTTGTTAGGAGAAAATGTTTTAAAAAATCATTTATATCATGAAACCACATATTTATTCTTAACTTGAATAACCCGTTTGGTTTTTAGATTTCGGACGGACCGTTCAAGCTGGAGAATGTCCACCACCAAAGGACGGGAAAACATTTTTATCATCTGTCGGGGATCATGTTTCTGTGGTTTTTCTGTATTTTGTGGTTAATTTTTTATAAAGGCTAAATACGTGTATCTATGTTTTTAAAAAATGCGTTTCTTCTTTACCAACCGTTTCCCAGAAAAAAATCGGAATTTGGCCATTTTTTCGGGTCTCTGGGTAGATGCAGCGCCTTGAGGCAGTACATGTGAAAAATGGTCTAAGACATAAAGTATTGTAATTCAATATTAACGTTGTCCAGGGTATACTGCGTACGTTTGTAAAATTTGAAATACATTGACCATCCCGTTGTCGAGATATTCGATCTGGAAATTGACATTTCTAACACGCGCTGCATAGGGGAAGTCCCGAAAACCATCATATTTCTGTTTATAATAAAATATAACGACACAAGAGCGGTTTTACGGTTATTATGAAGAAAAAAATGATTACTTTTAACTATAAACTTTTCAATTTATTAATGCCCAAAGCATGGAGACTAGATACAGGTGCCTAAACTTGGCATTTTAGGATATGCCCAAAAGTGAAGGCAACAGGGATGGCGCTACGATCGCGCGAAGGATTGCGGTGCTAGGTTCACTCGACAAAAGACCGGACGCCAACTTGACGTTACTTTGAATTTTGTTTTTGTAATTTTCACGTGAATAAGAAATCTATTTCTAGAGCGAAAAGGGGTAACCCTTTTTGTGATACTTTAATAATATTTAATATAATAATACTTTTAAATGATAATGTTTGTGTGTGCGCGTGTGTAGTTTTCAAATAAGTTTCAAATATACAAGTTGTAGAAAACAACCCTATGTATTTCTTTAATTCTTGAGCCTTTGAAACTTGGTAGAAAAACTAGATTTACAAAAATATTTAAGGACCTAATTTTTTATTTAAAAACTTTTCGGCTCTAGTGTGAAAGTCGTATTTTAGGTGGTAAGGCCCACTATTATACTATTTTTCAAAATCACGGGATTAGGCTTGATAGTTTAGTTGCATTTGTGAACTCTCATCTAAAATTAGCATCTGACAAAAAAAATCACACAAATCGAAATAACGTTCAAACCACTGAAAATCGCATAATGGGGGTTCAATCGATAGGTATTGAGGTCCCCCATCGTTATGTTCCGTATGCTCCACTACGCACATTAAACTCTGTATATTGCTCTGTATATTGCTGGGCATCCCCGTTGCCTTCATTTCGGGCACGCTTTTTTTTTTATCCTTTCCGCATTGGAGTTCAGGCTCCTGTATCTAGCCTCCATGGCCCAAAGTATGAAATACGTGATGAAACGTTATCTGTCAAACGAGTTGATGCAGACGACTTGGCAACGTAGCGCCGCGAACGATGCGCGTTCCATGGGCAGCTTCGTTAAAACTTTAGTCTTTAGATTTTCCATTTTCCTAAATCTTTGATTTGTACACTGCACGAGTTGCACGAACTGCACTGTGAACAACGGTAATGAGTATGTTTAGGGCAGAGGTATCACACCGCCCTTTTTTCTATGCGAAATGTCCAGATCGCGGTCTTACATACAGGTCTGGAAACTGCAGTGGAAGGGGTTATTGAAGAGAGTTGGTAGTTCACTAGTCACCGCTAGGTTCGTTGCGATCAGACTAGCCGCCGTGGCGCGGCCGGGGGGTCAGACAGAGACAGCACTTGTCGACCATGCTTCTATCCCTCTATCTCTGTCCCACCTTCATGTTCGTTACACGGATATTTTTTATGAGTAGGATTGGTGAAAAATATCAATGTATCGATATATCGATATTTTTTATTCGATGTATCGATATTTTTAGGCGATATATTGAATTTCGATACATCGATATAAAACAAGAAGTATCGAAAACGTATAAAAAACGATATTTTTTCCAATAACAACACTAACCCTGTTGTCGCTACTGAATATACTGCCACCAACTTATCTGTTCAAGTGGACAAAATTGGAACTAAGGCCGCTCTGACCCGTGTTTGTATATAAACTCTCCACTAGCGATGCTGCCAACTGGACAGACAAGTTGGTGGCACTGGTGGCACAGTAATTTGTGAGTATGTGACTTTAGCCATGTTAAAAAATTACTCTATGAATGGCATAAAAAACTAATCTCAAAATTGGACATCATCTTTATAATTTGTGCCTCAATCACACATCAACGATTCAACCAAAGAACATATATTACATAGAAGTACACTAAGTACAGGCGTTATGGAAGCGGTGTCACGATTTCTTGGGGTGATGCTTAGTGATCACCCCAGCCACCTAAAGCGCTGCCTGTATCAATGTGCATGAATCATCCAAAGAATATATGTTCTTTGATTGTGTGTGGCACACCGATACGTCGCCGCGCAGTCTACTGGCGAAATGATATACTACATTTTCTGTGCCAACTATCAACACGAAATCTGTTCTTCCCTGTAAAATATGTTCATTGATTCAATGCAACGCAAGCACAACTCGTCAATCGAGATTACAGAATCCACAAGTAACAAGTGTTTTGTTTTGCGCTGTCATGTCCAGTGTGGTATGGAAGAGTTTTAAAATACTGAATATTTTTTCTATAAAACTTTAGATCACTCTCATGATTGTCTGAAAGGATGTCATCCGCCGTTTAGTGTTTATTGGTATTGAACTAGGCAGAGATAACAGAATCTGTTTTATAAAACGGACCAGATTTGGCTAGTATTGTTACAAAATCTTACCGACATATCGATATATTTTGTTCAATATATCGATTTCAATATCGATATTTTAAAAAAATATCGATACGATATCTATCGATACTTTTCGGCCCTTCTGACATCCCTATTTATGAGTTCGAGACACTGTTAAAAAGGCCAGGAAAAGGCGTTAGTCCTGTCAGTTTCGATAAGTACAATAAAAAAATATATGATCCTAATCGTAATCAAACAAACAAACTTTCTAAAGCCAAGCGAGTGTGATAAGCATATACATACGATTTTGAAGTTGTTACATTGCATGTGAACTTTGACGAAGTGGTTCTGTACTCGCCTCATACTTGCGTTGTTGTAGGTTCAAAGCCACTTGTCTCAATTTTTTTCTCCCATCCCTCGGTTTCGTGTTTTTTATGCAATTGAATAAAAATATTAGGAGTACAACTTTGCAGTGACCGTTTTACTTAGAGAGCCACTGCGGCCGAAGTAGTGGCCCTAGCTCAATAAAAAAGTGGCATTTTAAACTAGAGGCTCGGCCAATGTAAACAATTTAAAAAAGCTAACGGATACGTGTATGCATTATAAAGTTATAGGCACTCAAACATGGCAACCTACGAACCGAATTCTCAGTATTTGCGGGAGGTTATGATTTACTTCTTCAACATCAAGAAATCTGCGGCTGAGGCCCACCGTTTGCTTGTAGATGCTTACGGGGAGGATTCTATTAGTGAGAAAACGTGTCGGCGGTGGTTTCAACGCTTCAAAAGTGGAGTTTTTGAGGTCGAGAACAAGCATGGTGGCGGAAGGCAGAAAGTTTTTGAAGACGGGCTGACAGCTGGGCGTTGTCTATGAGCTGCTCAAACCATCCGAAACCATCACAGGGGAACTCTACCGACGTCAGTTGATGCGCTTGAGTAAGGCACTCAAAGAGAAACGGCCACAATTCAACGAAAGACTTGACAAGGTGATACTGCAGCATGACAATGCCCGACCCCATGTTGCAAATGTCGTGAAAAAGTACTTGGAAACGCTGAAATGGGAGGTTTTATCCCACCCGCCGTACTCTCCAGACATTGCCCCTTCCGACTATCACTTGTTCCGGTCAATGGCACACGATTTGGCTGACCAGCACTTCGGTACTTACGAAGAAGTCAAAAATTGGGTCGATTCCTGGATTGCCTCCAAGGACCAAGACTTTTATCGACGCGGGATTCGAATGCTACCTGAAAGATGGGTCGAGGTCGTAGCTAGCGACGGGCAGTACTTTGATTACAAAATATGTAGCCACTTTTTTATACTCAAGCCTTAAACTTTTGAAAAAAAAAACGGTCACTGCAAAGTTGTACTCCTTATACAAATGCAGAAAATTCTCTGATATTTTTTATTTTTGTACGTGCATTTGTTTTCATATCGAGGTAAGCAGAATGAAACCTTTCAAATTTTTTTATGTTGCCCCTTCATGCGCCGTACGGCCCACCACATCACCATTTTGAAAGAATATGCTTTCAATTTATCGAAAACGTACTGTATCAGCGACTCAGCGACACACGTTTTCAACCGCTCACTCCATTACTCGCCGTATGGAGGTTATGTAAGACCGGGTTTCGGAACCGCAGCGACAACTAGTGGCGGCGCTGGGACCGAAATTGGCCACGCTAACTGATCCATCGGATCGCGGCTGCCAGCAATAGAGTTTCCAGACCTGTATGTAAGACCGTGGTCCGGATTTATTAGTGTCACACACGGCCACTTAGGTGATGATAAGTAGCTCCACTACTCGTGGCGCCATCTATCACCCATGGAGCCTAGATACGGGAGGCCACGCTTGGCCTGTCTACCCGTTCTGAAAACGGTGACGAGCTAGAATGGGTGCTCCGGAGCCCTATATATAGATATATGAAAAACATGGGTCCGATGTAAGACAAATCATAGCTGATGTACCTAACCTGTATCCATGTTTAAGTGTCAGAGGTATAATAAAATTTAAGCAGAAGTGAAATGTAAGACCGAAGGTGATTAATACGCATACGAAACAGATGAAGAGGTACGGTATATTATTCGTAACATCTATAGCAAAAAAAAACTTATTCCTATCCAGACGCTCAGTGAACAAGAAACTGTCTTTTTCCACTAACTCTAGAACAAGTTACTCTACAGGTGATAAAGTTTTCAGCCGGAATATTAAGTATGCTTAAACAAAAGGTTCTTTTTTTCTCGTTTTTGAAAGGGTTTGTCGTCAAATTGTCACGTAGAAATTAAGCAGCCTAGATCGGCGGAAATTTTGACGTTCGCTGTCACGCTCGGTCTGTTGTGAGGTTAGAAACCCATCCGATCACTTTCACCTCGTCGACCAATATAATACTACATATAGGGCTGCGCGGTATCGCAGCGCCATCATTGTTCGTCATATTTTCGGGAACGTTTTTTTCGGTGGAGCCTAGTCTCCTGCTATCTAGGCTCCTTGTTATTACCTAAGAAACTTGTACACCCGCGCGCTGCGGCTACATGTACTTCAACTTAACCTCATTTTGCATAACGATATCACGTGGTATGCAAATAATTCGTTAACAGATTTTTAGCTAAGGATAATAAGATTTGTTTTTTTTCGCCTGCAAAGGTACTCAAACGAAGCCACTCCCTTTGCCGTTTCGATTTATACTAAATGTTGAAAAATGTTTAAAAATCGTTTAATCCGGAACCTAATAATTTTATCGAAAAATACATCAAACAAAAGTTGGTTGGGATATAAAAGTACGCAAAAAAGTATTGAACGTTCATCTTTGTATCTTCGAAAATAAGGGAGAAAAGAACGAAAAACCATTCAATTGGGGGACGAGAATCTCGAAGTGTCAAAAAATAAAAAATAAATATCAAATTCGTATGTATCTCGGTTTTTTTGTTACATATTTTTTGATGAAATTATTAGGTTCCAGATTTACCGGTATTTAAACATCTTTTAACATTTTAAACTTTTTCTGGGGGGTTGATTGCAAAATCATTATCGCCATTTGATTTAACGTCATCCAATTACCCTTAGATCAATTTTGCGTATTCATATCTAAAAAGTGCTTAATTTCAAAAATTTTAGTGGAGTAAAAAGATTAGTGCGTCGCATAGTTTTCTGATTAAAAAGACGATTTGTCAGTGCTCGTGCCCACAAGCATCGTGCTATGCTAACTGAAGCTAGAAAAAAAGGAATACATCATAATAAATTGATTAATAAGTTCCCTTTTGTCGCATTTAACTTTTACGTATTTGAAATTTGCGCGCTAGGTCTTCGATCTGTTCTGCTATTCCCATAGGTTCGACGCTGTCACATTTTAGTACATACGTCTCAACAACCCTCACTTTTTCGTAAACTGGTCGTATATTTTTCATAAATTCTCATTAATTAGATCGGTAACCTGTCTTTTTCCGTAACATTCTTCTGTACACTATCCTGCATACAATATTCGTTTTTTTCGGTCACTTTCTTCACAAATGCGGAAGCCATACGCGAGAAACTGAAATGGTAACGACGTTGCCACATAATACCGATCCGATCAAGCTGAGATTGACGTAATCTTTAAAATTCCATATTTAATGAACGACTGCGGAAAACTTAGCTCTCCTTTTTCCAGTATATTCAGAAAATATACCATGACGACTAGTCAAATTTTCATCAATACCTATTCACCCCAATATTTTTAAGCAACAACCTTAAACGTGTTTACGGGGGGTGGGGGGGATAATCGTGACTCGGCCGAGCGGGCGAAAAATGCAGCTATGCGGCGGCAAAAATAATCAGAGCGAGATTAATGCGGAGGAGAAATGATCGATGATGAAAAATAATCTTATTATCATTATTATTGTGCTTTCGATTGTTTGCCGTGTACGACAGGCGCCCGATATTTCACTTGATACGTACTTACACATATGTAAGAATTCTTGCGCGGTATTCTGTTCTGGAAAGGAATGTATTGACGAGAATTATCTGTCATAGGAGTCGACATAGGAAATATTTTACTGGACTTGGTATTGAAATTGATTGAAATTTTGGAAAATCATCCTTCGAAAATCTGCAATGCAGGTATTGCAAGTAAAAAAATATAATTCGGTAAGGCGGGAGACATCTTTAGACGACGAAATTTTTTGCTGATTTTCATGTTTTATTTTTAAAAGGCAAGATTTATTTAACATTTTTGCCACTTACGATAGTTTAATTGCTACCATTGGCTGTTACATGGTATATTTTATGTTATTAAGAAGTCTTCTCGCTTTAGACGCTAAAAGGGCTATTTTCATCAATTTTTTTGATAGGTTTATATTATAGATATTGATATAAAAGTTGTTACACATAATAAATCCACTTTCGAAAAACATTTTAAAAAATTATTTATTTAAGTCACTATTTTTAGACGAAAATGGGAGTTAAAAAAATTTCCTAAAAAATGTAGGTCTGTGCTGTTGATGAAATCTCGGAGATGGATCATCGAAAACAACAAAATCCAACGGTTTTAGAATCAGTATGTTAATGGCTAATAGCGCATATTATACGATTTGTGATATATGCAAAAATAACAAAATGGCGGACATTTTTCGAAAAAATGAAGAAAAAAGACGTGTTTTTTTACCGTTTTTGGCAGAAAAAAATAGTAAATATCAGAATTTCAAAAAAATCTTGATATCCGCTATAGCTATAGTTGTAAAGAATATGTGGTTAAAATTTTATAAGGATCGGTCCAGTAGTTTCGAAGATGTTATCAACAAGCCGTAGAAAAACGTTGTGTCGAGAAAAACGCGTTTAAAGTTTGTTTGGGTTACATAAATACATAACCTTTTTTAAAAATGTATTTCGAAAGTGTATTTATTAAGTGTAACATCTTTTAGATGAATATCTATAATATGAACCTATGAACAAAATTCATGAAGACAGCCTTGTTTTAGCGTTTAAAGTGAGAAGATCCCCTAATGTTTAAAAATAGCAGAGGTATGGCACGGTCTTCTAAACTGCGTCTTCAAAACTCGCGTGACGTATAGTTAAAAACTAATCGGTCGATTCTGATGAAATTTCGTATCAATCTTTCTAACCTTATTGATTAAAACATGTCGCTAAATGTTTCTGAAAATAAAAAAAAAAGTATTTTTTAAATTGCAAAATGTAGCCATTTTTCAGAAAATTCAATCTTTTTGTTTCAAAGCGCACAATTTCGTCGATTTTCAACGTTTCTCACTTTTTTGGTTCATATTCTGCGTATGAGTGTTAATGAAAGAAAGACCTTCGTTGGCTTTTTTTCAGATTAATCTCGCCGAGGCTACGTGTCACGCCGTCTGAAACCATGCGCCCCAATCAATGAAAAAAATACCATGAAACGGTCAAAAGTAGTAATAAACCATACCCTAAGCCTCAAAAATGGTGAAGAAATCTTTTCTTAAAAAAAAAGATCATGAAATTCAGTAATTTTTCCCTCGCTCGAAGGTAGCTCCCCCTTAAGACTCGGCGATATCCGGCGGAAAATGTTGCGAGCATGGAATTACGAACAAGTCGATATGAACACGGGTGTCCGAGATATTATACCGCGTTGAGAGTTTCCGGGAAACAATGTCTCGCGTCTCACGTTACAATTGGCTCCGTGCAGAGTATAGGGTGGGGTAATTAAATCGAATGCAGCACCAGCAGTTTACAAAAAATTGCAATAAACTCGGCTATTTATCTGTCAAATCTGTATGGGCGTAGAACGAGAATTTTGCAATAAAAGTTAAAATATTGTTTTATTAAAAATGGGCCACGTCAAATTGGAAGTTAGAACAACGCGACAAATGGATGGCTGCAGTTTTACCTTTAAAGAAGTTTTGTAAAGCGTCAAAGAAACAGAGGTTTGCCTTATGACACGAGATTCAATTATTAAGGAGTCTTCTCACTTTAGACGCTAAAAAAGGCTACGTTCATGATTTTTTTTTGATAGGTTTATATTATGGGTATTGATATAAAAGTTGTTGCACTTCATAAATACACTTTCGCAATACATAAAAAAATGTTTAATGCATTTGTGTAACCCAAACAAACTTTAAACGCGTCCTTCTCGAAACAGTTTTTCGACCACTTGTTGATAAAATCTTCGAAACTACTGAACCGATCCTTATGAAATTTTAACCACATATTCTTTACAATAATATCTATAGCTCATATCAATAATTTTTTTAAATTTTGATATTTACAATTTGTTTGTTGGCAAAAACGCTGAAAAAACAAGTTTTTTTTGTTTATTCCAAAAATGTCCGCCTTTTTGTTATTTTTGCATATATCAAAAATCGTGTGATATGCGCTATAGCCATTAACGTACTGAATCTAAAACCGTTTGATTTTTTTGTTTCGGATGATCTATCTCCGAGATTTCATCAACAACGCAGACCTACAATTTTTTTAGGACATTTTTTAATTACCATTTTCGTCTAAAAATAGTGGCTGAAATAAATATTTTTTTTCTTATGTATTTCGAAAGTGGATTCATTAAGTGTAACAACTTTAATATCAATTTCAATCATACAAACCTATCAAAAAAATTAATGAAAAGAGCCTTTTTAGCGTCTAAAGTGAGAAGACCCCTCAATATATCACAATACCTCTAATTAATTCATTTTTCACAACAATTCTAATTGATTATTCGTCAAACAC
Organism: Ophion slaviceki; assembly: GCA_944452715.1. NCBI lineage: Eukaryota > Metazoa > Arthropoda > Insecta > Hymenoptera > Ichneumonidae > Ophion > Ophion slaviceki. Next base: position 14,502,191 of record OX101790.1, read on the forward strand.
GACACGGGTTACATCCTTAACTCTTCTACTTTCCTGTTCAGCAGATGCCAACAGTTTTCCCTTAGATTGAGTTTGAGGTTGGAAATTGATATTGTGAGTTTTACTCTCGAAGCCGGTGTTAGAAATGATGCTGACTTCGGTTTGAAAAGAAAGTTTATTTATTATATTATAAAGTAGTGCCGCAACAATATATGTTTGTTAAATTTTAATAAAAGCAATACTAACATAGCTTCATTTTTCTGGTCTTATACTAAAATTACAAGTATGCAAAAATGTACGGTTTAAGAATTTTTTAAACTTTTTTTCATTTTCCTGAAAGGGAACGCTTCTTGCCGTCTTTGGCCAGACTAATTGATTTAATGCAAACGAATTAAATGTAATTGAGGCACGATTTTATTTTTTATTATTTATCATAATTCCAAAGCTTATGGCAGAGCCGACAAAAATACGAACGCTACGCGGCGCTGGGGTAGCGCGCAGAGCCAATAAGAGTGGCTTCTTTCTTTTTCTCGTATCGATAAAATTATTCTCTCTTCCTATTTCTTGTTTTCGGACCCTTCCCTTTTTTCCAATTATTATTTAGTTTGATGCGGAGATGCGAGCAATTTTCAAGACACATTCCCAAATTGGCGTCAAATTTTCGTCTCGTGCAATCGAATTGTGCCTCGCGTTTTATCGTAATGTATAAAGAGGTTAGACTACATGAGGCCAAACTCGTTTTGGGCGTTAATCAATAAAATTTTCAATCAGTTCATTAATTGACTAAAAAAGTAATTGCTTTTAATTTAATTGCAATCAACATTAATTGCAATTACACTACCAATTGCATGTTGCAATTAATTTATTTGGATGAATCTATGTTAATTGCAACTTGCAATTAACACAATTGCAATTGCCTTTTTCAATTGTTCTAAGAAAACATTAAAACTAACAATTAAACTCATATGCATATTTCAATAACTTACACATTTGTTCCGACGCCACTCCGCGCCGTATACAATAATCAGTTTTAATTGTTAGTCTTTAATCAAATAGAGTTAAAATATTGAAATTATTTGGTTTCTAATTAAGGAAAGTCACGTTTAATAATTGATTAATTGTTAATTGCGACTACAGCAATTAACAGTTAATTAATTGTTAATCGTGAGTTTTCACCATTACAATTAATTCATTGTCAATTGTTATAGTCGTGATTAACAATGAATTAGTTCTTAATCGTTAGTTAGCCTTGCAATTAAATTTTGCCCAACACTGGGCAAAATCCCATAGGGGAAGCGATAGAAAAAAAATTCGCGAAAATGCGAAAAGTTCAGGTACAAAATTTTACCACCAGCGTCGCCCCACCATATGTAAGTGAGTTACGATAGAAAATGCTCATAGACGTTTTTATTTTGCGCTACTATCATAAATTATGTATTTAGAATGCCGAGCATAAAACTAAAAGCAAGTGTGAGTTATGCAGATGGGCTATGTGCAACGAGCACAATGATAGGGATTGTAACTCACTTTTAACTAAAAAAATTCACGTATTCACAATTGGCGCAGCATCAATGTTCACTATGCAAGTGACGTCACAAATCGAAGCAGCATGGTGGCTAGGGTTTTCGCGCGGAAATTTGAAATGTAAAATTTAAATGCATTTTTATGGCACTTATCGATTGTATAAAGTACAAATAAAAATTCTAGTAGTTTATTACCACCAAAGGATCAAATTGAGACACATTTAAACAAAGGGTGTAATACCCTATTGATTGTATAGTTTGGTCGAAATTACGGTTAAAAATTATGAAGTCGTCGGAGCGTGTGATACATGGCCTTAAGAGGAGAATTTGGGCTCCTGGACTCTAACCTCCATAGTAATGAACAGCGCAATGGCGTCGGATTTGACGCGAATTTTAGGTTGACTGCTAGCGACATCTCCGGTGAATTAATATGGTCGTGATGTTCATTCAGGACATTGTGGAGCAGTGTCCCTCTGAGTGTAAAATCAAGTTAACGCGATGAGACGGAGGGGGGGAGGCTTTGGCTTCAGTTGCCATATTGGAATACTGTTTTTGTAAAATATCCGCGAAACGGTTAATCCTACGATAAATGTTGTTACGACCATTTTTGTAGAGGAGAAAATTTGCAACAAGGTACAAATAATTTCTTTCATCAGTCCTGCTAATGTTGTTATAGTTTGAATGTGTGGAAGATTTTTGAAAATTGTTTTTTTATTTACTGCTCTTTGCTCACGGTAAAAATTAAGGGTTGGACTTTACAGTTTTTTTCAGCTGCTACAAGTTCAAATAAATTCTGTCGAAAGTAAATTAAGTACCCGACTAGAAATTTTGATCCGGCAGCCTGAAGACTGATCAGGCCGCTATCAAGCTGCGGTCCGTAATACCGTAGTATGGCACGTCTGATCAGTGCCGGAAGTCCCCCGAACTAGTGAAAACTTAGTCCGGGCGCGAGTAGGCACCCTGAACAGGGGCAAGTACCTACGGTAGCCTGGGTGCCACCGTAATGTGCCGTCCATGGACGCCGTGTTAAGGCAGGCCTGCTCTGTGCCGAATGTCGACCGGATCGGTGGAACCTTAGGACGGGCGCGAGGGGCACCCTCAACAGGCCGAAGTACGGTAGCCTGTATGTCGCCGTAATATGGCGTCCATAGAATCAGTGCAGCTGTAGTTGGCGCATCAAGATTTTGAGGTTAGGTTTCATTGACGTCTGCGATATAAACTGCGTGAATTCTAACAATCTACACTCTGCGAGCAGGTAATAAATATGGACTAATTGTTGATACACAAACGAGCTAAAGCGATGTTATTTAATAATACATAATTCTAACTATTCTTAATGGCAGAACTTAAAATGACCGATTAATATATATGTGTATATATGTATATATACACACACACACACAGGGTGAGGCACATAAAGTGTTACAGAGCAATGGCACTCAAACTATTGATCATATCCAAAAATGTTTCAGACAAAAGTTTCAGTGTTCGAGAAGGCCGTCACACTGGACCATACTATTTTTTTTATCGCTGGAGGCGCTGAAGCTACGTCAAGGTCAACTCCACTTTTTTAAATGGAATGGTACATTTTTTGTTCAACCATCTTGTGGGGCAGCTCAAGCCACATAAAAAACATTGGGGGGTCAAAGTCGTTCAAGGTCATTCAAGGTCACCTACTAAAATGAAAGACAAAACTAAATATCTCGGATCACTACCAAATATTTGATAGTGATCCCAGATATTTAGATTTGTTCCATCGATACTGACAGCAAGTCGTGCGGTACGTCATCAGTGCGATCCCAAGCTTTTGGGTGGTCCAAAAGTGCGCCGTTTGAGCGCTGTTGTCGCTATGAGACTCCCGTGCGCGATTCCACCAGCTGCGCCTCGCACGCCTGCTTGACCTTCGCTCAATCAAGGTCACGCGGCGTGTCATGCACAACTGCGCGCGCGAGATGGTTTCGACGCCAGACTGTGTTTTGACGACGGACCATGCGCCACCGCGACAATTCTCTCTCTCTCTCTCTCTCTCTCTCACACACACACACACACACACACACACACACACACACACACACACACACACACACACACACACACACACACACACACACACACACACACACACACACACACACACACACACACACACACACACACACACACACACACACACACACACACACACACACACACACACACACACACACACACACACACACACACACACACACACACACACACACACACACACGCACGCACGCACGCACGCACGCACGCACGCACGTGACTTAAATGTATCGTTTTAAAATGCATCATTCGTTGACTGAAAGATGAACTCGTAAGACGGCAATTTTCAATTTTACAATGAATATTTACAGATTGATGTTATGTGGAGGTCGTCCAATTGCTTTTGTTGGTGAATTCACTGCGTCAGCACTGGTAGTAGACATGCCATGCAAGCAATATGACGGCGATGTGCATGTTTCTCAGTGATACATTTGATGACCGCAACATGACGTCGATATGTGTGTTTCTCAGTGATACATCATATGACGGCGATATGCATGTTTCTAAATGATACATTCGATGAGCGCAATATGACGACGAAATGTATACTTATCAGTAATACATCCCACGAGAGCAATATGACAGCGATATGCATGTTTCTCAGTGATACATTCCATGACGCTGATATGCATGTTCTCAGTGGTGCATTCGATGAGCGCAATATGACTGCGATATGCATATTTCTCAGTGATACATCCTATAACGGCGATATACATCTTTCTCAGTGATACGTTCGCTGAGCGCAATATGACGGCGATATGCTTATTGATAAAATTCAAGAATAATAAAAATAAGCAAAGGAACAAAGAAAGTTTACACAAGTGTTAGAATGGCTAAGTAGGTAGTGCGCTCAGCTCTAAAATTAGAAAACGTAGGTTCAAATCCCGAGGGTAGGTAAAAACTTTAACGAGGCAGGATACGTTTCAATCCAATTATCATACGGGCAGCAAGATGAATAATGCATATGGAAACAGAAAATACTACCAGATTTTTTTTCAAAATGTTTGGATTTTATTATTTTTCACGTCGTGACACCCATATGAGTTCCATATGAGCACAACATAGTTACGTCACGCCATGCCGCCAATATGAGCTCCATAGGAGCACTACAATTTCTTCACGCCGTGGCACCCATATACGCCCCATTTGCATTCACTTATTGTTGGATATTCCTGAGCCGATTTTGCCAGTGCTGATGAATTCACTGCATGCATACTCGCGTGAGAACAACTTTGCTTAATTTGCATTTGTTATTGTGAATCATCATGTGATGCAAATAAGACTTGAAGGTGAGCACTCATAAGGGACATATAGCTGTGTTTTTTTATGCCCCATAGAAGATCTACGTATGATGCCAATATGAGCTTCATGTGTCTATCTGAATAATCGTAATCGAAATCGAGATAATAATTACAATCGTAATAATAATCACAATCGTAACAATAATGAAGATAATTATAATAATAACAACGATAATAATAGAAATTACATCATTATTATTATTCAATATTTCTTGAGCGCACCACCTTCGTTGCTTCTTCGATTCTAAGATGGAATGATACTTCACGTATACGTGATGAATAATACAAAATAATGCAACAGGCTAGAAAACAGAAAGGCTTAAAACGGAAAATGTAAAAGCAAAGAGTCAGGATATCGAGCGATCTTTATCGAAGATCTCTAGACTATCAGGTGAAGCTCAGTCGTCCGGATAGAATGTACTATGAGTGAGTGAGTGAGTGAGTGAGTGCGTGAGTGAGTGAGTGAGTGAGTGATTGATTGATTGATTGATACAATTTATTAAACCTTAGTTTTAAACTCTCGGGCAAATTAAATAGTGAGTGAGTGAGTGAGTGTGTGTGTGTGTGTGAGAGAGAGAGAGAGAGAGAGAGAGAGAGAGAGAGAGAGAGAGAGAGAGAGAGAGAGAGCCGAAGGACAAGGATGCAGCAGTGGCTATAGAACGATGTACGAGTAAATGGCAAAGCCTCATAGTCGTTGCGCCGACAACGTCGGCAGCGCGTTTGTGTGCGCGCCGTCTAGACGGGAGGTTGTTGGGGCCCGAGCGGGAGGGCGAGAAAGAGATACGTTAAGGGCACGAGCAAGGGAGAGAGGAGGGGGCGGCGAGGGGAACGAGAGCAGCGCAAGCACAAGGGCTCGGAAGAGGTGGAGAGTGCCGGGGTTCATGAGGACGAGACACGAGACCAGGGATGGTTGGAGGAGCACGACGAGACGCGGAGACCTCGAGGGTAACGCGAAGGGAGGCGGTTGGAAGTGGCGATCGAGGGAACTGGCTATACAGACATATGTGCGGGAGAGCAGAGGGGAGATGAACGGAGAGTCGAGGGCAAGCGGAGATAGACAGGGGATGAGAGAAGGAGAGAAAGAAAAAGCGCAAGAGAGCGAGGGAGCGAGAGGGATTAGAGTAGAGAAAAGACGATGAACGGCGAGGGAAAGAGGTAAAGATCGGTGATAGTGTGTGGAGATGCAGATAAACCAAGTGGAAAAGAGGAAGATGAGAGTATGGAAAGTACAACGAGACTGGGCAAGAGAGAAACGTGCTGAGAGATAGCACATGCTCGAAATACAGGGTATCGGTATTACGTATATGGGTGGTTCTCCCAAAATTATCATTTTGCATAGAACCGGACTTTATTTTATAAGTGCTGTTCGATTACTCTGTAGGTGGTTTTTGGAATACAACAGTTTGGAATATTTCGAAGTCTTCCTGCAAAACAGATTTGGGAAAAAAATCGTCGGTGTCCTTTTTTCTTTATTTTGTGTATGAAAATCATTTCTCTGAAGTGTAACTATCCAGACTTCGTATACACTAGGAAGCTGAAGAGGCACTAAAAATTCAAAAACATCAGAATACAATTCTTCTTGAAACCATTGAACATTTATTTAATTCCTCCCCAGATATACAGTCATGATTATCACGCCTTGCATACAATTGGTGAAGCAAATTTTACACCATATTGACTACATGTTGTGATGCAAAGACAAAGTTTAATTTGTCGTTTCAAAATGTCTTCCGTTGACTACAAGATGAACTCATAAGACGGCAAATTTGAATTGTACAATGAATATTTGCAGATTGACGTCATATGGAAGTCATCCAATGACTTTTGTTGGTGAATTCACTGGATTAGCAGTGGTAGTACACATGCCATGCAAGCAGTGTGACGGCGATATGCATGTTTCCCAGTTATACATTCGATGGGCGCAACATGACGGCGGTATGCGTGTATCACTGAGAATGGGATGTATCACTGAGAGATACATCCCAGATAGACGGATGTACCTCATATTGGCATCATATGTACATCATCACTGCGGCATAGAAAGTCTCACAGCTGTGTATCCCTTATGCGTGCTCCTGCTGAAGTCATATTTGCATCACATGATGATTCACAATAATACATCAAAATCAAGTAAAGTTGTTCTCACGCGAATATGCATGCAGTGAATTCATCAGACTAGCAAATTCGGCTCACGAATATCTAACAATAAGTGAGTGCATATGGGGCTCATATGGGTGTCACGGCGTGAAGAAATTGTAGTGCTCATACGGAGCTCATATCAGCGGCATGGCGTGACGTAACTATGCTGTGCTCATACGGAGCTCATATTAGCGGCTTGGCATGACGTAACTATGCTGTACTCATACGGAGCTCATATTAGCGGCATGGCGTGACGTAACTATGCTGTGCTCATATAAGTGTCATAGCGTGAAAAATAAAAAAATCCAAAAATGTGGTTTAAAAAGAATCTGGTAGGATTTTTATATCCGCATATGCTTTATTCATGTACCTGCCTATATGATAAATGGATTAAAACGTATCCTGCCTAGTTAAATTTTGTACCTACCTACGGTTTGCACCTACGTTTTCTAATTCGAGAGCTGAGCGCGCTACCTACCTAGCCCTTCTAACACTTGTGCAAACTTTCTTTATCTGCCTATTTGTAACATTCTGGATTTGTATGCATATCGCCGTCATATTGCGCTCATGAGATGTATCACTTAGAAATATGCGTATCGCCATCATAGGATGTATCACTGAGAAACACGCATATCGCCGTCATATTGTGCTCATCGAATGTATCACTGAAAACATGCATATTGCCGTCATGGAATGTATTACTGAGAAACATGCATATCGCCATCATATTGTACTCGTGGGATGTATCGCTGACAAAATATACATATCGCCGTCATATTGCGCTCATCGAATGTATCACTGAAAATATGTATATTGCCGTCGTGGAATGTATTACTGAGAAACATGCATATCGCCATCATATTGTGCTCGTGGGATGTATCACTGACAAAATATACATATCGCCATCATATTGCGCTCAACGAATGTAGTACTGAGAACCACGCATATCGCCGTCATGTTGTGCCCATCGAATGTATCACTGACAAACATGCATATCGCCGTCATATTGCTTGCATGGCATGTCTACTACCAGTGCTAACCCAGTGAATTCATCAACACAAGTCATTGGATGACTTCCATATGACGCAAAATTTGAAGTTATTAATTGTGGACACTTGAGCACAGCGCTATGAGTTCAACGTGCTCCAAACGTACGATGCATTTGTAAACGACAGATTGAGATAAAAATGCTTTGTACATTCACTATACTAAATGAGTTCACGGCTTTGCATTATGACATGTAGTCAATATGCTGTAAAATTTGCTTCATCAATTGTATGCACGGCGTGATGATCATGACTGTATATCTGGGATGTATCACTGAGAGAGAATGAGATTCCATTTAGTAGTATAGTGACTGTACAAAGCATTTTGATCTCAATATGTCGTTTAAAAATGCATCGTACGTTTGGAGCACGTTCAACTCATAGCGCTGTGCTCAAGTGTCCACAATGTATATCTGCAAATTTAAACGATCAAACGAACTTACCAAGTGAAGTTCGATCGTGATTATATGAAAAGCCTCGTTCGAGAGATAACTTGTAGTACCATACTTCGTGGTCTGCCGAGTCACACGTTTTTAGAGTTTCCGAAAGAAAAAGACAGTCGGCCTCGTATCTCGGTCTACTTCTCTCCGTGACGACTGCCATGTTTCATTTTTTAAAGTACCGAAAATTTGACGTTCATGGGTTTTGGGTGGAAATATATCTCTCGAACGAGGCTTTTCATATAATCACGATCGAACTTCACTTGGTAAGTTCGTTTGATCGTTTAATTATATTCAAGCCTCGTTCTCGAGATAACGTGAAGATCTTGAGAGTTAAGACAAATTTGCTCTTTCTCTTCCTTTGTTGTTTTTATTTTTTGTTTTTTATTTACTTATTGTTTATTATTTAAAATTTTTTTCTTCTTATTTACTTTGTCCTAAAATTACGCGACCGAGTATGTCTGGTTTTGGCATTATGGGCCGATTATAAAACCTGGCAAAGCATTGTGATCTTTCAGACCAGCGTGCCGCTTTTCGTATAACGTTTTTGTTCACTCCCAAACGTAAGGCTGCGGAGGTTGCTGCATGTCTTGTACTATGAGCTTTGAACTTTGTCGTGTCTATGCCGCTGTTTTCCAATTCTTCCTTAATCCATCTAGCTATGGATGCGGTGGATATCGCTTTATATGGTTTCTTGTATGAGATGAACAATTTCGTCTCTTCTCCTCTTAGGTTCTTAGTTTTGTCCAAGTAACAAATGACGCTAGTGGCTACGCATAATTTGGGTTTCTCTTTAAGAAAGGGCAAATACAACACGGGCTGGTCAGTTCCGACTTTAGAAGTCTTGATTCTCGCTGGAATCCGAATTTCGAGTGCTTCTGATGTCACTGACAATTGATTTATGTCTCTATGGGCTGTCGATAACGCTACCAAGGTGATCGTTTTCCTCGTAAATGTCGGTAAATCCAAGTTTTCCGAAACGTTGAGGGTTTGGATATGGTCTAATACCAAGTTTACATCCTATGTATGTGAGTATCTAGGTCGCGTGGGTCTGAGTTTATAAATCCCCTTAAAGAGTCGTATAAGTAGGGGATAAGTTGAAAATTTTGACTCGGATATCAATGCAATAGCTGCCCGGGCAGTGTTCAGGGTGCCGTAACCCGCGCCTCTTTCGAATTTATCCATGAGAAATTCTGCGACGAGTGTCGCTGTTGTTTTGTATGGGTTCAATTTTTGTGCGTGACAGTAGTTCCACCGATCCTTCAAACTTGAGTTATATTGTTTTCGCGTTGATTCCGTTAAAGATGCCAGAAGAATATCCACTGTTTTCGCAGAGATCCCTTGTTTTATGTACGCTGTCCTGATAACTGCGCTGCCACCAGGGTAAGTTTGTGAGTCAATGGATGGCGTATGGTCCTGCAAGGGGAGACTAGTATGTCGATTGCGGGTCCAAACGTAATGGGTTCTCCGACGATTATTGAACAAAACACCGGGTACCATGGTTGCGAGGGCCATTGAGGGACTACTAAGATTCCATTTGCTTTTTCCTGTATAATTTTTCGCAATGTCGGCAAAATCATCGTGAAAGGGGGAAATGCATAAAAATAGAATTGGGCCCAGTCAATCGTAAACGTGTCTACTGCAATGCAATCCGGATCACTATGCCACGAACAAAAGTTGTGACATTTCGTATTAATTCGTGATGCGAATAAATCTATGTTTGGGGTGCCGTATTTTATATCTATTTGCTGAAATACTCTGTCTGCTAATTCCCATTCCGTATCAACTTTTACTATTCGGGATTCTCCATCTGCCTCGACATTTTCCTTTGATGGAATATAAGCTGCGGCTATCCAAATGGCTCGTTCTTCGCACCACCTCCAAATAGTTCGAGCCATTTCGTTAAATTTTGGCAAACGGCATCCACCCATTTTATTCACGTACGATAAAGCCGTCGTATTGTCGATCCGTAATAATATCTCGCAGTCTTTGAGGTCCGAGGCAAAGGTTTTCAATCCCAAAAATAACGCATGTAGTTCTAACATGTTGATATGTAATGTTCTTTCTTCCGATGACCATAAACCCCCTGTAGCTTCATTATCGCAAGAGGCTCCCCAGGCGGTCATGGATGCATCCGAATATATGGTCCTACAAAATTGTGACGTTCTTATAGGGTTTACGGCTATTGGGATATTGTTCTTTCACCAACGAAAGTCGTGGTGTAAATATTCTGGTAAGGTCATTTTCGCATCATAATCTCCGTCATTTAGGATAAGAGCTTTTTGTTTTTCGTATTCAAAAAGTTTGCAAACTAACCAACCATAAGTTATAGCCCGACAACTCGCACTTATGCAACCAATCACGTGTGCAAATTCTTATATCGTGGTTTGATGACGTTTCATATTTTTCGAGACTTCTTTGCCCAGATTTTTTCGTTTCTTTTCCGTCAGTTCTATCACATATTTTCGAGAGTCCAAAATAAAGCCAAGGAATGGGCATCTTGTATTTGGGATCAAGCAACTTTTCTCTTTGTTAATAATCCTAATCAGTGCAAAATCTGTTTTGTTGTCTGGATATTATTGGAGCAGGAATGGAAATCCTTGCCAATACAAAGAATGTCATCCAAATATATCGTTGAAACTAGTCCTCTACGCCATAGATAGTTCATAACTGGTCGCATTATTTTTGTGAATACGTACGGACTTGACGACAGTCCGAAAGGTAAGCAAGTGAATTCATATGTTTGTCCTTTAAAACGAAATCTCAGATATTTTCTACACGACGTGTGCACTCTTATGAGAAAATAGGAGTCCTTGAGATCCAAGGATGCCATGTAAACTCCAGGTGAAAGTAATTTGATAGCAGTCCGGATATGCTCCATTTCGAAGTGCGTGGTTTCAACCATCTCGTTGAGATTTAGAATAAATCGTTTAGCGCCCGAAACTTTTTCAATTAGGAAATATCCCGAGAGAAATTCGTCAGGTACCAATTTACATTTTTCTATCGCCCCCTTCCTTATTAAATTAATTAATTCGTCTTGTAAGTCTTGGCATTCTGATTCTGACCAATGCTGTTCTGGTGGAGGTCGACATTGAGTTACCCTGGTTTTAAACGGTATTTTGTAACCCCTTATATACTGTAAAATGACCAAATCAGATGTTATCCTTTTCCGTTCATTAAAGGCGTTGGTTAAATTTCCCGCTATTCGAGGTACCTCTAGTGTCTTCGCTGAGTTGATGTCCGTTGTCGTGATTCCTCTGTCTGACGAGGGCGATTCGGGATATATTTGTACTTCGCGTTGTGTTTATGATTGGTCGTTTCCGATAGTTGATATGACCTTTTTAGTTTGCCCACCAGAGGTCGTGGGTTTACACCTGATGGGCTCTTGAAGTTTAAATTTCGATTCGAGAAGTCGGTACTTTGAGTTCTTGCTTGAAATGATAGTTTCAAGTCTGATTTTGCTTTCTCTAAGGATTTGGCTTGCTGGATGTTGTCGCTTAATTTGGATCCGTAAAGTAGATCGTCAGGGTTGGTGGTGTCCAATACTAGTCGGATTTGTTTATTTATGCTCGGGCTTATGAAAGCTCGACGCATTTTCGAATAAGCGAAAAAGGCTTGAGTAAGCATCTTGGATGCTTCACACAATTTTTCTAGTAGGTCTCGTTTATCAACTTCCGTGTTATTATCGGAAGCCAGGATCTTTGTGATGGCTGTTCCCTGTGCAACTAATGCTGATCCAACTAGCACTTGAGTTTTAACGAAGTATTCGTCTCTCTTTAGTAGTGCTTCCGTGGACGTTGCTTCAAACTCAGGATTTAATCTTGGGGCCTCTAGATTACAGTTACTCAATTTACGTGGGTATTTTTTCAGTAAGTAATCCATTTCTTCTTTTTTCATATCGGTGGTTAACCACACCGTCCAGCGATCGGCCAGACTTGAATGAATCGTCTCCAGAGTCGGTTCTTTCGATGGGTCTTCGCCCAAAACCAAAAGCGCTGCCTCGTCAAGTCGATATTCCGGGAACATTGAGAGGTCTTTGGCCTCGGTCGATTCGGGATTGTTAGTCAGATTATTATCCCTTTTTTGCTCCTTTTCGCGTAAAATCCCTGATGTTGCATCTGCGTTCGGAATCATTTGATCAAGAAATACGGATGTGTTCTGTCTCTAGGATCTGACTTTTCCGATTTCGTTGATCTACGTACCTTCGAGTTCGGAGTGGAGAGAGTTTCCGTCTTCCGCCGAAGACAGGGACTTTTCATCCTCTCGGGTGATTCATCTCAATTTTTCTTGTAGTCTCTCCATTTTCTTGACAATCCTCCTCTTCTTGTATTTTTTCACACCTTCTGTACATATTCTTTTTCCCATTTTGAGCAGAAACAGAAAAAAAATGATAGCGTGATGATGTGACAACGTGTTGATCGGTTGACACGCAAAATGACAATGAAACATAGCAGTCGTCACGGAGAGAAGTAGACCGAGATACGAGGCCGACTGTCTTTTTATTTCGGAAATTCTAAAAACGTGTGACTCGGCAGACCACGAAGAATGGTACTAAAAGTTATCTCGAGACCGAGGCTTGAATATAATTTACGTCATATGGAAGTCATCCAATGACTTGTGTTGATGAATTCACTGGGTTAGCACTGGTAGTAGACATGCCATGCAAGCAATATGACGGCGATATGCATGTTTGTCAGTTATACATTCGATGGGCGCAACATGACGGCGATATGCGTGTTTCTCAGTAATGAAATTTGGCTTGCTTGTAGAATGGGTAAAAATAGGCGACACGTATTTTTTTGATATCGGCGGAACCCGATTTTTAAGGGTTGAAAAGCACCCTCGAAAATTAGGGTGTTTTTGGTTTTTCGTCGATAACGTTTTAACCGTACGAGATATGAAAAAACTTCAAATTGCAACAATGTTTATTTTTTCGTGTACTATACATTGGAGATGAGAACGATGCAGACAGCAACAAATTTCATATTGTTTATTGAAATAATGCAATTTTTTCGACCGTATCTCCGTGAATTTTTAATCGATTGGGATATAAATTTGCATACATGTAGAGAATGGAAAAGTGCGGATACGGATTTTTTCTTTTTCCGATATCGCACAATTAAGGGGTTGAAACTGTCCGTCGATTTTTTTGCCGAGGGCATCGTATTATCAGTTAGCCTTTTGGCATTCCGGTCTAAATTCATGTCAATATATGTTCGTTTTATGACGCAATTGCATATTTGTAACATTCCAGCCCTCCCCCCCAACGGTCCCCCTCTCGAAAAGCAAACGTCCAAAGTTCTTACCGTGCCGCATGGACGAAAATTTGTAGAAATAAGAATGGGTTACAAAGAAAGTACAATCAGTCAAAATAGTCGATATACATTTTCTCGTTTTCGAAATAAAAAAAAGTTCGAAGGGAAAAAATGTAGTATTCTTCGACTACTAGACGTTCATGATGATAATGATGAGTACAGCAACAAATGGCGTGTTGTTTATTGCAATAATTCGTGAATTACTTGTGAAAAATCACTCTTCAGATTCCCACTCATTTGGGCAGAGGCAAGGCTCGCAATCACGGACTGACTTCGTGCTTCGGAAAGCAACTGGATTATAATTGTATATTTACGAAGAAATTCCACTCCGCTCACCGTATCGAAGGCATTATCTGCAGAGATTACAGCGTTTTTGGGTTGCCGCTGCAACTCATGAACAGAATGATGCAAACATTTTTATCAGCTTATAACGCAGCATAATTTGATCTTTATCTTTAACTTTAATTTCACAAACAGCAGCAAACAGCAGTTAACTTTAATTTCACAACAGCATTTACCAATGAACGAAAGAAATGAATCTTCGCAAAGTGCGACTACGGTGCAAAGAGCGGCTCTCATGATAACCTTGAAATCGCCTTATTAAAGATTAATAGCAGTTCTGGTAATATCGTGTGTCGTCGTTATTTTGTTCGTGTGTATTTAGCAATTGGGTCATATAAATTCACCAACGATCATTATTGCTGCAGTTACGATGGAGAAGCCAGCCATACATTTTGAGTTCGAAATACAAATAAAAATGTACGTTAATCCGGTGAATGTTATTCAACTTCTATCCATAGCGATAAGTGCTATGAATTTGCCTCGCACTCCAATCACCGAACAGGAAAAACAGTTCAGTAAGGATCTAGAAAACATGATCATTGACGTGATGGATCAACCTATGAAAATGGAAGTCGAAACTGGTTTGGTTTTTCTGTCACCAAATGAAATTCATGAAGCAGCCGCAATAGAAGATGACAGTGAAGGAGATTGGCACGGGTAACAATACCTAGATCCAAAAATTGATGAAAATGTATGTACCGAAGATATAGAAGAATTGAGTTACGAATACAAGACAAAAGCTGTAGATTACTGGAGATCCGGGGAAAATGGGAATAGAAAGTTATCATCCGTTCAAACGAAGTTCAAAAAGGTGAAATCAGAGCCGCAGTTGCGCCGGTGGGCCGATAGTATAAATAAGGGTGGCATCTACAAAGAAAATTAACAAAGATAGCTCACTACACGTTAAACAATTTTAATGATGCTTTGGATAAAAGACCGCCTGTCCATGATATAGATCTTCGACGATGGGCCTTACGTGCACAAGAAATTGTAGAAATACCAGCCGTAAATTTCCAATCATCCGCTTCTTGGCTAAGGACATTTAAAAACCAATATGGAATTGTGTCACGGAAGATGACTAAATATGTAACAAAACAACAATTATTAAACGCTGATACACTTCAAAACAAAGCTATCGAATTTATAGAAATGGTGAAAGTCAACATAGCCAACGTTGGGGCTGAAAACACATTTAATTCTGATCAGAGTGGATTCAATTTAGAGCTACATACAGGCCGCACATTGGCGAAAGAAGGGCAGAAATCCGTTGAGACAGTCGTGCAATCGAAAACATCAACAACACACAGTTATACTATACAGCCTTTGGTTTCTGCGAGCGCCAAGCTTTTGGCACCTATGTTAATCGTTTTAAACGAACCTACTGGCAAATTTGGTCCTCGAGTGGAACAAACTATGTTCAGAGCCGAACATATATTTCTATTGGCTTCGAAATCTGGAAAATTGACAACTAATCATTTCAAGCGATGGTTCGAATGAGTATATATTCCTAATACGGGTCCAAAATCGGTAATACTGGATTCTGGATTCTTGGAGCGGTCAATGTCCAATTGCATTTAAAGAAATGGATATGCAAGGGGAAGATATTAAAGTTTTAACCATTCCAGCAGGTAAATAAATTACACCAGTTTCATTAGTTCTGTAGACAATTAGTCCACATGATAATTAGTAATTCCTGCATTTACGACTGGAATGATACAGCCCCTTGATGTATATGGCTTCCGTGTGTGGAAAAACTTCGTCAAACACTTTTCTGAGGCAGTAATATTATACAATTACGATGTCAATCTGCATTTGAGAGACAATATTGTTAAATTACAATTCCTTACACACAACCAGTTTTCTTCTCCATGGTTTACAAACCTTTTCAAATATGCGTGGTTCAGAAGCGGGTACGAAGAAGAAAGACCACCAAACTTGGAAAATCCGGTAGAAATTTGCTTTTCAGAAAATGTACCGACATGCGATATATGCAGCTATTATCACTTGTGCGGGGTGTAAGAAATCTCCTTGTTTCAAACACTTTTATCACGACTATCATTAT
The DNA here is from genome assembly GCA_944452715.1 of Ophion slaviceki. Taxonomy (NCBI): domain Eukaryota; kingdom Metazoa; phylum Arthropoda; class Insecta; order Hymenoptera; family Ichneumonidae; genus Ophion; species Ophion slaviceki. Next base: position 14,518,405 of record OX101790.1, read on the forward strand.
TGTAATGAGTATAATCCATAAAAAACATAGAGTTGAAACGTTTTCTAAATGAGTAAGCGTGACAACACTTTTCCGATTGTATTGTAATCTTCAAAGGTAGTACGTGGCGGGGGAGAATTTCTTCATGAATATACAATTGTAATCCAGTTGCTTCCCGGAGAACGAAGTCAGTCCGTGATTGCGATCCTTGCCTATGCCCATATTTGTGGAAAACTGAAGAGTGATTTTTCACAAGTAATTCACGAATTATTGCAATAAGCAACACGCCATTTATTGCTGTACTCATCATTATCATCATGAACGTCTAGTAGTCGAAGAATACAACATTTTTTCCTTTCGAACTTTATTTGTTCAAGAGTACGTCCTGGGAAGGAGTAAAAGTTGAGATAACGAACTCAACCTTTCTACATAGCGCGATCAACGTCTTTATTTACACACGTCTGGATACAGAATGAAGTCCGAAGAGAAATTAATAAAGATATTTGAGAGCGTTGCTGGGGGAAATAAAAAAAAAACACATAATTATATTCCGATGGCATATGTTATCTTTGGTCTTTGAGACAAACAAAAAGAAAGGATCTATGACAAATGATTAAAGGGGTGTCGGGGCGTTATGATTTCCAACACTCCCCCTTGAACTGACATCTCATCTACGACTCATTGGCGATTAATTCCAGAAGCATTAAACACTTTCGTAGCTTCGGGGCAGGGATTCTTTTTGTCAACATATCGGCGGGCATATTGTCAGTGGACACATACTCGATCTTGATGCTTCCACGGCCCAAGACCTTGCGCACGTAGTGATGACGGATATCTATGTGCTTGGTGCGACTGTGAAAGACTGGATTTTCGGCGATTTTTCGCGCACCGTTGTTCATCAACGGTGCCAAAATCATTAAAATTTTTCACGAACCGTTGCATGTATATGGCTTGCTTTGCAGCTTCAGCTAGCGCCATGTATTCAGCCTCCGTTGAAGATAGAGCTACTGTTCGCTGTTTGCGAGCTTCCCATGCCACGGGGTTTCCGCCGAGTATGAATACGTATCCTGTGTAGGATTTTCTATCTATTGGGCAATTCGCCCAATCGGAATCAATATAGCCCTTTATGGGTCTCCCAGTTTTTCTATATTTTAATCCCAATTCCGTGGATCCTTTCAAATACAGGAGGACGCGTTTCGCTGCTGTCCAATGCGTCTCGTTGTAACAGGTCCCGAATTGGCTTAGATAACTTACGGCGAATGACACATCCGGCCTTGTGCATGTGGCGACGTACATCAGTGCACCTATTAATTCACGATACGCATGTTCGCTTGGTTCGTCGTCATCTTTCTTGCTCTGTTCTAATTTAACGTTCGGATCCAATGGTGTGGCTACAGAGTTGGCCTCCGACATTCCAAATTTTTCGAGGATGTCGAGTATGTATCTCGTTTGCTTCATTGTTATGCCAGTATTATCTTGGTGAAATTCTATCCCGAGACAATATTTCACGTGTCCGAGATCCTTTATTTCCAACTGTGTGGATAAAAATTCTTTTAATTCGCTGATCTGGGATGCATTCTCCGACGCAATTAATATGTCATCTACGTAGACCGCGATTATCATTCGATGGTTACCGTTATTCTTGAAATAAATGCAGGGATCCGCGTTAGATTTAGTGGCGCCGAATTTTTCCAGGATTTCGCACAGACGATTGTTCCAACAACGTTCGGCTTGTCGCAATCCGTATAATGCCTTTTTCAGGAGACAAACTTTATCTCCGTTTCGTAATTCTGCGAGGGTTTGTTTTGCCCTCTGACCGACATTGCTGCCTCTCGATTCGTTGTTCGTCAGAATTTCAAGTCCTTTCTCAATATGTTTTGGTACTTCCATCAAAATCTTTTTGTTCAAAGACCCGTTCAAATATGCAGTAGTTACGTCCAATTGCTCGACGATCATTTTTCTTTCCGCAGCGAGGGCCATTGCGATTCGGATTGATTCAATGCGTGCCACCGGGGCAAAAGTTTCTTCAAAGTCGATGCCAGGACGCTGGGTGAAGCCTTTCGCTACAATTCGAGCCTTGCGGCGTTCGAGAGTCCCGTCTTCCCTGTGTTTATTTCGTAGCACGATTCTGCTTCCTATAACAGCTGTGTTGTTGGGTCGATCGACTAATTCCCATGTATCTTTGATCAAGATGGATGCTAATTCGTTCGCGATGGCGTCGTGCCACTCCTCAGCCTCCGGACTGCGCATAGCCTGATTTACGGGAACTTCGGCCAGGTATCCCGCTTCCTCGTGATCAGTGGCTATGTCGACGTGGTGATACGATTTCTTCGGTCTCCCCCTGAGTCCCGTTCGCATCAGCCTGGGTCTTCCTCGACCTCGTGCTGGGGGTGCTCGTTCTACCGCGTCATCTTGATCGTCGTTTTCAATTTCGTGATTTTGCATGACGGGAGCCTCCTTGTTTGGGTCTTCGTGTGCAAATTGAAGGTCTACTTCGATAACTTCGACTTCTGACTCGTCGGATTCGAGGACACTTTCGTAGTTGTCGGTGGTAAGAGACGTACTTTTCGCCCTCGTGAATCTTACGTCTTTTGCTACTTCGACTTTTCTCTCTCCTGGCAGCCATATGCGATAGCCTTTTGATGTCTCGGAGTATCCGACGAAAAATCCTTCTGTAGATCGAGATTCGAACTTCACTATTCCAGGTTCGCGTTTCAGGGTCAAAACGTTGCGTCCGAATTCTTGAAGATGACTGACGTTAGGAACCTTCCCCCTCCATGACTCGAATGGTGTTCTACCAGCGAGGTGGCTTGTTGGGCAGCGGTTTCGAACATAATTTGCTGTATTTACTGCTTCAGCCCAGAGGTAGGTCGGTAATGATGATTCTATCAAGAGACAACGAGTCATTTCCAGCAGTGTTCTGTTCTTCCTTTCAGCAACACCGTTCTGTTCCGGTGTGTGCGATATGGTGAGTCTTCGTCTGATTCCATGTTCGTTGAGGTACTCATCGAACCTTTCGTTGCAATATTCTCGACCATTATCGGATTGTAGGCATTTTATTCGATTTCCAGTTTGGTTCTCAACGAATGCTTTGTAATCCTTAAATGCCTGCATTACGTCGCTTTTGTTTTTAAGGAAATGTACTTCGCACCATCTGGACGCGTCGTCGATGAAGATGGCGAAGTACTTGGATCCTTCCATCGATGTTACTCGCATTGGACCGCAAATGTCTGTGTGAACTATTTCAAGGATATCTGCTTTCCTTTCAGATTTCTTCGGGAACGGTGTTCGAGTCATTTTTCCTTTCGCACAAATGTCGCAAGAAGGGTTATCCGGAAGTTCCTTCAGCTTCAGTCCACTGATTACTCCATTTCGATAATACTTTTTGAGATCTTGGTAATTCAGATGACCCATCTTTTTGTGCCAGATCTCCATGAGCGATGATTTCCCATTTTCTACATCGTCCAATGCGGTATTTGCGTTAGTCTCCGGTGTTTCTGATTTTACGAGGTATAATCCTCCGTGGTTTCGTTCCGCGTACAAAATCGACTTCCCAACTTTGTCGATGATCGTAGCGCCGCTCTTATCGAAGATGACCTTATATCCACTGTCGCAAATTTTTCCAACTGATAAGAGGTTTCCCCTCAATTCTGGAACATGTAAGGCTTCACTCAATTTTACCTGTTTCCGAGTGCCATTCATGTTTACCGTCAGGTATGCCGTTCCTCGGCCCTTGATTTGTGCTGACGCGCTGCTGGCAAGGCTTACCTTTCCGTAGTTTGATTCGTTTTGCGTTTCAAATTTCGCTTCTTCTCCGCACATGTGTGCTATACAGCCACTGTCCAAGCACCATGATTTTAGAGATGTTGTATTTTCGACTTGAGATGCCTGCTCGTCTTCCACTTCCTCGACGTAAGCATTATTAGTAATCGCATAGAAACTCACATCGTCAGCTACTTTTGCCTTATCGAAATTCCTCGGTGGTTCTTTACATTCAATGGCTTTGTGTCCGATTCTGTGACATCTGTGGCACTTGAACTTGAATGGTTCTCGTTTTTCTTGTGGTTTATTTTCCTTCTTTTGATCCGGGTCCGTTTTTCTCGCCGTACCCTTGTTCCTATCGAAACGCTTCTTTGCAAACATCGCGTTCGCTACTTTCTCCTGATCATGATGTTTCCTTGAATCGCTTTCGTCTAGGATTTTTATTCGCAGTGTCTCGGGAGTCGGCAGAGAGTCGCGCGAGTCGATCGCGCATCTAAAGTTTGCAAATGACGAAGGGAGACTGTGCAAAAGCATGATAGATAGCAAATCCCGATTGATTTCAACGTCCATTTCATTCAATTTGTCGACGGTGTCGAAAAATCTCGAAATGTGTTCGCGCACTTCATCGTTTTCTTGCATATGATGATACATCAATTGTCTTATCAACGTTGACATTCATGACGGTCCCGAAGATTGATAGATCGAATGTAATTTTAACCATAATTCGCGAGAGGTATTACACCCTTTTATTTGTTTTAATTCTGACGACTTTACTGATAGTATAATATCCGCTTTTGTTTTAGCGTCTTCGATTTCCCACCTTTGTGCAATTTCTGCGGAATTCGCTTCGCTGGCCACGACTCTCGGTTTCGGCTTTTGTCCGCCTACGAATCCCCATAAGTCGTTCTTTGTCAGTAGAGCTTGCATTTGGATCTTCCAAGTATCGAGGTTGTCGCGATTGAGTAATTCCATCCTCACAGAATTCGATGATGCCATATCTTCCTGCGTCATGTTTCACTTTCGCGTATATTTCTTTGTTATCGCGACTTAATACACTTTTCCTTTTTTTTGGATCACTTTTGTTCAACGTTCGTCTTCCCTCTCAAATTTCTCTATCGTTCCTGGGCCCATAACCTGTTCAAGAGTACGTCCTGGGAAGGAGTAAAAGTTGAGATAACGAACGCAACCTTTCTACATAGCGCGATCAACGTCTTTATTTACACACGTCTGGATACAGAATGAAGTTGCTGGGGGAAACAAAAAAAACACATAATTATATTCCGATGGCATATGTTATCTTTGGTCTTTGAGACAAACAAAAAGAAAGGATCTATGACAAATGATTAAAGGGGTGTCGGGGCGTTATGATTTCCAACATTATTTTTATTTCGGCCCGTTCACGAGCTATAGAAAGAACGAAGTTTTTAAGGGTGCGTTGACCCCTTAAGAGTGTCGTTACGCCAAAACGAGAAAATGTGTATCGACTATTTTGAATGATTGTACTTTCTTTGTAACCCATTTTTATTTCTACAAATTTTCGTCCATGCCGTACGGTAAGAACTTTGAACGTTTGCCTTTCGAGAGGGGGACCGTTGGGGGGGGGCTGGAATGTTACAAATATGCAATTGTGTCGTAACACGAACATATATTGACGTGAATTTAGACCGAAATGCCAAAAGGCTAGCTGATAATACGATGCTCTCGGCAAAAATATCGACGGGCAGTTTCAACCCCTTAATTGTGAGACATCGGAAAAAGAAAAAATGTGTATCCGCACTTTTCCATTCTCTACATGTATGCAAATTTACATCCTAATCGATTAAAAATTCTCGGAGATACGGTTGAAAAAATTGCGTTTTCGCAATAAACAATATGAAATTTGTTGCTATCTGCATCGTTCTCATCTCCAATGTATAGTACACGAAAAAATAAACATTGTTGCAATTGGAAGTTTTTTCATATCTCGTACCGTTAAAACGTTATCGACGAAAAACGAAAAACACCCCAATTTTCGAGGGTGCTTTTCAACCCATAAAAATCGGGTTCCGCCGATATAAAAAAATACGTGTCGCCTATTTTTACCCATTCTACAAGCATGTCAAATTTAATTGAAATCGAAGAATTCGACCTCGCAACGTTTCCTTATAAGTGATACATTCGTTGAGCGCAATATGACGGCGATATGTATATGGGTCATTCCATGTCAAATCGACAAATTTTTTACCTGACCCCCTTTGATTTCGCTGAAAATTTTCTATCTTTTTCTACCCCCCGAATGTTATTTTTCAGAATTTTTTCAAATTTTTTTTCCCGACTCAAAAAAAGTTATGAATTTTTGAAAAAAACCGCTCTTTTATTTTTCAATTGCCAGAACTTTTTCAAAAATTGACCGTTTGGGAACTTTTTTTTTTCAAAATATTTGTTTTTAAATGTAGTTCTCGAAAAAAAATATGAAAAAATTTTCAGAATCCCAGATATATGAAATATTTTAGTTTTTTTGAAAAAACCGTAATTTTCTCAAAGTCCGACCGTTTTTTTTTTTTTTTGCTCTAAAAATACTTCAACTAATTCTGCAATGATCCCCGTTAATCAAAAGATGTGACCACAATCGCTTCTAATTTTTTTTCTTGATTATAAAAAAATTTTTGTTGAATTTTTGCTGATTTTATATAACTTTGTTATGAAATTTTTTTTATTTCCTCGTGAAACCTCAAAAGTTAAAAAATAAAATTTTATTGGAGAATTTCAAGTGATTATCGTCCAAGAAATTGTTATTTAAAAAAAAAAAATAATTTTTTTCTCTCATTGACGTTATTTTTTTACTCTTATGGACGTTTTTTTTTGGTACTGAAACATGACAAAATAACGTCAATGAGAGAAAAAAATTATTTTTTTTTTAAATAACAATTTCTTGGACGATAATCACTTGAAATTCTCCAATAAAATTTTATTTTTCAACTTTTGAGGTTTCACGAGGAAATAAAAAAAATTTCATAACAAAGTTATATAAAATCAGCAAAAATTCAACAAAATTTTTTTTATAATCAAGAAAAAAAATTAGAAGCGATTGTCGTCACATCTTTTGATTAACGGGGATCATTGCAGAATTAGTTGAAGTATTTTTAGAGCAAAATAAAAAAAATAAAAAAACGGTCGGACTTTGAGAAAATTACGGTTTTTTCAAAAAAACTAAAATATTTCATATATCTGGGATTCTGAAAATTTTTTCATATTTTTTTTCGAAAACTACATTTAAAAACAAAAATTTTGAAAAAAAAAAGTTCCCAAACGGTCAATTTTTGAAAAAGTTCTGGCAATTTAAAAATAAAAGAGCGGTTTTTTTCAAAAATTCATAACTTTTCTTGAGTCGGGAAAAAAAATTTGAAAAAATTCTGAAAAATAACTTTCGGGGGGTAGAAAAAGATAGAAAATTTTCAGCGAAATCAAAGGGGGTCAGGTAAAAAATTTGTCGATTTGACATGGAATGACCCATATTTTGTCAGTGATACATCCCGCGAGCAAAATATGATGGCGATATGTATGTTTCTCAATAATACATTCCATGACGGCAATATGCATGTTTTCAGTGATACATTCGATGAGCGCAATATGACGGCGATATGCATATTCCTCGGTGATATATCCCATAAGCGCAATTTGACGGCGATATGCGTGTTTCTCAGTGATACATCCTATGACGGCGATATGCATATTTCTAAGTGATACATTCGATGAGCGCAATACGACGGCGATATGTATATTTTGTCAGTGATACATCCCACGAGCACAATATGATGGCGATATGCATGTTTCTCAGTAATACACTCGATGAGCGCAATATGACGGCGATATGCATATTCCTCAGTGATATATCCCATAAGCGCAATTTGACGGCGATATGCGTGTTTCTCAGTGATACATCCTATGACGGCGATATGCATATTTCTAAGTGATACATTCGATGAGCGCAATATGACGGCGGTATGTATATTTGTCAGTGATACATCCCATGAGCGCAATATGACGGCGATATGCGTACGAATCCAGAATGATACAAATAGGCAGACACAAAGAAAGTTTGCACAAGTGTTAAAATGGCTAGGTAGGTAGCGCGCTCAGCTTTTGAATTAGAAGACGTAGGTTTAAACCGTAGGTAGCTACAAAATTGAACTAGGCAGGATACGTTTTAATCCATTTATCATATAGGCAGGAACATAAATAAAGCATATGCGGATATAAAAATCCTACCAGATTTTGTTAATCCACATTTTTGGATTTTTTTATTTTTCACGCTATGACACTCATATGAGCTCCATATGAGCACAGCATAGTTACGTCCCGCCAAGCCGCTAATATGAGCTCCGTATGAGCACAGCATAGTTACGTCACGCCATGCCGCTAATATGAGCTCCGTATGAGCACTACAATTTCTTCACGCCGTGACAACCATATGAGCCCTATATGCACTCACTTATTGTTAGATATTCGTGAGCCGAATTTGCTAGTCTGATGAATTCACTGCATGCACATTCGCGTGAGAACAACTTTGTTTCATTTTGATCTTTTATTGTGAATCATCATGTGGTGCAAATATGACTTCAACAGGAGCACTGATAAGGGATACACAGCTGTGAGACTTTCTATGCCGCAGTGATGATGTACATATGATGACAATATGAGGTACATCCGTCTATCTGGGATGTATCACTGAGAAACCTCAGTGATACATGAGCGCAATATGACGGCGATATGCATATTGATAAAAATCAAGAATGATAAAAATAGGCAAAGAAACAAAGAAAGTTTGCACACTTATCATTAGCCATTCTAACAGGCTAAGTAGGTAGCGCGCTCAGCTCTAGAATTAGAAGACGTAGGTTCAAATCCCGACGGTAGGTAAACACTTTAACGAGGCAGGATACGTTTTAATCCAATTATCATATAGCAGAAACATAAATAAAGCATTTGGAAACAAAAAATACTACTAGATTAAAAAAAAATGATTTTTTCTAAGCCGTGACACCCATATGAGATCCATAGGAGCACTACAATTTCCTCATCCCGCGACATCTACATGACCCCATATGCACTCACTTATTGTTGGATATTCGTGAGCGGATTTTGCTAGTGCTGATCAATTCACTGCATCCATAGTCGCGTGAGAACAACTTTGCTTCATTTGAATTTGATATTGTGAATCATCATGTGATGCAAACATGACTTGAAGGGGAACACTCATAAGGGACACGTAGCTGTGTGACTTTCGATGCCTCATAGAAGATCTACATATGATGCCAATACGAGCTACATGTGTCTATCAGGATCCCTGAAAGATGAAAAAATATCTACAGATATTACACAAAGTGCAACTATTCCATGGTGTTGAAAATGTAATCAGACTTTTTGGGTAATAACAATAGGTACATGTACGTAATATGGGTTGGTTTTTATTAGTGTTCAAAAAATATTGATACATTGAGGTGTATATTTGGGTTTGTTTGTATAATAATTGTTATATAATTTTTGTAATATATTTGTAATATAATTTTCAGATTAATAACAACATTATAATTGGGTAGGAAGAGGGCATTTTTCAAGCCATCACAGGTATTCGGCATGTCGCAGCTCCCCCCACTCTACTGCAACACATTGGCAGTGGAGTGGGGGTAGCGTTAGTTTCGTGCCTGGTCTTACATACAGGTCTGGAAACTCTAATGCTGGCAGCAGCGATCCAATGGATCAGTTAGCATTGCAAGTTTCGGTCCCAGCACCGCCACTAGTTGTAGCTGGGGTTCCGAAACCCGGACAAACATAACCTCAATACGGCGAGCAACGGAGTGAGCGGTTGAAAACGTGTGACGCTGAGTCGCTGATGAATGATGTTTATTCTGCGTTTTGGACACAGTGAGTTTTCGATAAATTGAAAGCATATTCTTTCAAAATGGTGATGTGGTGCGCCGTACGGCGCACGAAGGGGCAACATAAACAAATTTGGAAGGTTGCATTCTGCTTACCTCGATATGAAAACAAATGCACGTACAAAAAAAATATCAGAGAATTTTCTGCATATGTATTTTCATTAAATTGCATAAAAACACGGGAATGAGGGATGGAAGAAAAAAAATTGAGACAAGTGGCTTTGAACCTACAACAACGCGAGTATGAGACGAGTACAGAACCACTCCGTCAAAGTTCACATGCAATGTGACAGCTTAAAACCGTATGTATATGGTTATCACGCTCGCTTGGCTTTATAAAGTCTGTTTGTTTGATTACGATTAGGATCACATATTTTAAAATTGTATTAATCGAAACTGACAGGACTAACGCCTTTTCCTGGCCCGTTCAACAGTGTTTCGAACCCATACAAAATATTCGTGTAACGGACATGGAGGTAGAACAGAGACATAGGGATAGAAGCATGGCCGACTAGTGCTGCCTCTGTCTGACTCCCCAGCCGCGCCACAGCAGTTTTTCTGATCGCAACGAACCTGGCGGCGACTAGTGAACTACCAACTCTATTCAATAAGCTACCTACCCTTTCCACTGGAGTTTCCAGACCTGTATGTAAGACCGTGGTTTCGTGCGACATCCAGCTAACTCAGACCCCTATACCCAGCCTACCTCACAAACATATACAGTTTTAAAACCATTTTCAATGCTTATAATGAGCACAGGTATCTCACATTAAATAACGAAGTTTTGTAACCGTTGACTCAATCATTTCTCTGGAGAGCTGTAAATCAATTCATATATTGTGTGACGGGTGGCGCCAGCTGATCATGCTTGCCAGAGCAGTGCATTTTACATCTACTTTTCCATAGTAAGAAGAGATAAATTGTAACAAAAAGAGCGTTATCAATATTCAAAGAAAAAGGAGATGAAGATATTAATAAACCAATAAAATCTGATAGGAAAATGAAAAATATTAATATTGACTTTATAGGAAAAGGAAAAAATATTAATAAACCGGAAAAATATTGATAAAGACTCGATAGGAAACAGAAAAATATTAATAAAAACTTGATAGGAAAAGGAAAAATTTTAATAAACCAATAAAAACTTGATAGGAAGATTATTCCTCTGGCCCTACTACTTCTTTTGATCATGATAAATCACCCACATAAAGTGAGTGAGTGAGTGAGTGAGTGAGTGAGTGAGTGAGTGAATGGGTGAGTGAGTAAGTGAGGGAGTGAGTGAGAGAGTGAATGAGCGAATGAGAGAGAGAGAGAGAGAGAGAGAGAGAGAGAGAGAGAGAGAGAGAGAGGGCGAGGGCGAGGTACAGAACCGTAAAAAGAAAGAGCAAGACCGTGGCTGGAGGATAGGAGGAATGAATTGTGGCGGGGGATGTATGATAACCCCGCTCACCTTCACTCACTCACAGGTGAGTGAGTGAGTGAGTGAGTGAGTGAGTGAGTGAGTGAGTGAGTGAGTGAGTGAGTGAGTGAGTGAGTGAGTGAGTGAGTAGGTGAGTGAGTGAGTGAGGGAGTGAGTGAGAGAGTGAGTGAGTGAGTGAGTGAGTGAGTGAGTGAGTAGGTGAGTGAGTGAGTGAGGGAGTGAGTGAGAGAGTGAGTGAGGGAGTGAGAGAGAGGGAGAGAGAGAGAGAGAGAGAGAGGGCGAGGTACAGAACCGTAAAAAGAAAGAGCAAGACCATGGCTGGAGGATAGGAGGAATGAATTGTGGCGGGGGATGTATGATAACCGGCTATCATATCTCAGTGCTGGGTTGCAGCGTCAAGTCTCGTGGCTCAGCTTCCACCAAAGTCTTCTCCGCTTTCCTTTCTTCTCCGCCTCTTCTTTATTCTTTACGCCTCCTAAATCTCATCCTCATTCCTCTATACGGTCCATCTTTACCTCTGCTCCTTTCTCTCCCTCTTTTCATTCTCTCGCTCTCGCTCCGTTGCTGTTCACTAAATAATTTTACCACGGCATTGCAGTATGGTTGCGAGCACAGTAAGCAATTCAATGTATCATTTTCATCCGGAGACAGGGCTGTTCTGAAATTGAATATTTTCAACGAGTCTCTCACTCGTCTGCATTGGCGTAGCCAGGAGGAGGCAGGACTGGGCACGGTCCTCCGAGATAAAAACCGATCCAAAATAATCGAATTGATATGATCGATTCATTTTTTTTCACCCAAACATGCGTAAAGAAATAATTTGACAAAGCTTGAAGTATTTTCTTAGTTGTAATTTCATAACTTGTTTTAAAAAATAGGTATTTCTTTGCGTAAATTAGACAGATATTGAAATTTCATTAGTAAAGTGTGGGCAAAGGCAATACGTTAGATTTGCCGACCGATATACAATCGGAAGAATACTGGAAGATCAACATTTACTATCAAGTAATAGATGATCTCTGTAAATGTGAAACGCCGATTTGAGAATCTACCGTTGGCTGATGCGGATGACGCATTTTTTAAAATTGAATATGAACAACGGAGAGGATTTCATCAAGAATTATTGAAAAGTGTTAATAACTGATACGTCAGCCTTACGGGGTCTTCTCACTTTAGACGCTAAAAAAGAGGCTATTTTCATTTTTTTGATAGATTTATATTATAGATGTTGATATAAAAGTTGTTACATTTAATAAATACACTTTCAAAATATATTAAATTAAAAAAAAATGTATTTATGCAACCAAAACAAACTTTAAACGCGTTTTTCTCAAAACAACGTTTTTCGACGGTTTGTTGATAAAATCTTCAAAACTACTGAACCGATCCTTATGGAATTTTAACCACATATTCTTTACAACTATAGCTATAGCGAATATCAAGAATTTTTTTTAATTTTGATATTTACTAATTTTTTTGCTAAAAACGGTGAGAAAAACGCGTTTTTTGTTTTTTTTTTCGGACAATGTTCGCCATTTTGTTATTTTTGCATATATCAAAAATGGTATGCTATGCTCGATACCCATTAACATAATGAATCTAAAATCGTTTGAATTTTTTTGTTTCGGATGATCCATCTCCGAGATTTCATCAACAGCGCAGACCTACAATTTTTTTAGGACATTTTTTAACTACCAGTTTCGTCTATAAAGAAGGATTTAAAAGAGTAAACAAAATTTTTTAATGTTTTTCGAAAGTATGTTTATAAAGTGTAACAACTTTCATATCAATATCTTTAATATAAACCTGTCAAAAAATGCATGAAAACAGCCGTTTTTAGCTTCTAAAGTGAGAAGACCCCTTAAAAGCTGAAGCGATGGCCATGAAAAACATACTTTCATTTAAAAATGATGAAATACATGCCGGAAATTTAAGAAAGCATATTTTAAAGAAGTACTGCCATAACTTATATGAACTCTTCTAAGCAGCAATAGTACTCCCAGTGAGCTCTGCCGGCTGAGAAAAGTTTTTCTGCCATGAGGCGGATAAAAACGTGGCTTGGACGCACAATGCTTCAGGAACGATTAAAAAATTCAAACTAAAAAAGTGTTGGATCGATTTGCCGAAGAAAATAGATAACTAAGACTTATTCAATAGAGTGCCTACTGAAAGTAACGTTTAATAATTGGTAAATAGATTCAAGAATTATGAAAAATGAGTTGATTATTTTTCAAAGTATTGCAAGAGTTTGACATTCCATTATATAACCCTTTAGCTATATTCCCTGAAAATTTTATTGAATCATTCCTAAAATCAAATGAGCTACAGCTTCGTTGTTAAAAAAATGATTTCAAAAATCGACGATCGTCAACAACTCGTATTTATTGTCATCTGTTTGGTTTTTAGATTTTAGATTGACCGTTTAAGCTGGACAGTGTCCACCGCCAAACGTCGCGGAAGAAATTTCATCATCTGCCGGCGGACGTGTTTTTGTTGACTTCCTGTAGTTTTTTTAAAGGCTGTCAACATACGTACCTTCGAGTTAAAAAAATGCGTTTATTTCTCACCAACCGTTTACCAGAAAAAATGTCGGATCTTGGCCATTTCTTTCGGGACTCTAGATAGATGTAGCCCCTTAAGGTTAACATGAGCGTGTGATGAAAGGTTCATATTTGATGTGTCATATGTTTATCAACTATTATGTAAATTTTATTTAAACAAATATGATTGTAATCAAAACCACATCTTTCATCAAGCCGGCCCCGTAGCCCTCTTAAAAGAAAAAGAAAAAAAATGCTGGCTACGCCAATGCTCGTCCTATGTGTGTGCTTTGGCGTTTTGGGAATACAAATACGAGCAAAAATTCTTGGTCCTAAAGTAAAAAGTTTAGTGGGTATTCTGTTCTCTCTCTCCCTCTCTCTCTCTCTCTCTCTCTCTCTCTCTCTCTCTCTCTCTGTCTCTCTCTTGCTGTCCTGACTTCGGAACGCCCCCACTGCACATTGTATTCTCACCAACGTTTCGCGTGCCTATCCCGGTTACCATTCCCAGAGCTTCCCTACACGTTGCATTTCTTCCTCTGTTTCTCTTTTTCCCTCGTTCTCGAACGATGTGCCACTCCACTGTAGTCATAATAGCTGCATTTGCAGTGCAATCCTTAAGGGGTACCACTCGTGTGACTGTCCAAAAAAGGTGACTTTCCGGAATTTATTGAAAGAAAAGTATTGCATCGAATGTTTTGAAATTTCGAAGATATATTTATGTATAAATTATGTATATACAGCAATTTTTGTTTACGAAAATATACAATTTTCAGCGAATTATCTAAAAAGTCCTTTAAACTAAAAAAGTCCGTTAATCTAGAAGGTATCGTCTGTACAATGACGCAGGATTTTGAAATAAACTTACAAATTCAACAAAATAGCGGAGTTTTGAGAAAAAAGTTCCGCATTACGCTTCAAAATATGATAGTTTTATGCTTGGCAAATTGACATTTTTTATCCAATCGAAAAACTGAAGAGTCATTGAATGAAGAAACAAATCCTAAATACGCTAAAATAAGATTCAAGTCGATTGGATGATTTGTATTTGAATTCGAACTGCATCATATTAGAAAATCTTCGTTTTGAGAAAAATGCGTTAAAAGATAAAATACTGATTTCATTGTTATAAATCGATAAAAGTATAAAGTGTAGTATAGTAGTAAGGTATACTTGAAGGTATAGACTATCGAAAAATGCAACAACAAAAAAATCGATTTTTAAAAGTATCACATTAGTGGCGCCCCTTGAGGTATTCCCTTTACGAAACCAAATATTAAAAAAATTACTGATTTCTGTCTATAATCGAGTAAAAGTCCATTCCAGTATACTGATAAAATTTCAATTCAAGTTACTGACGTTTAAACAAAAAATTACGACCCTAAACATCATGTCATTTAAAGGGCGCTATATGGAGGTGACACACTGGCCACATTTCTATATAAAAATGTATACAGTAAATAACTAAATCCCGATATAAACTGCTCACGCGAGTAAAAAAGTCTAGAGAATAATAATAAAAAAGATAGAGAAGAATGTTTAAAGAAAATATTAATGGGAAAAAAAATGAAAAAAAGTGACAAGCAGAAGAATTTTTGTAGCCGTGATTTTATTCCAGTTTATCGTTAGGTATAATAATTGACTGTAACTTTTTTTTTATTCAGCGCCACTATAATTTACCGATTATTCAGAAGGGCCCTGCTTATGCCCCCACAAAATACGGCCCTCCGCGAAAGGAATGCTTTAAGTTGAGGGGTCTGTTTGAACTTGAAATTTGAACAATTCGATTTTTTTTATTGCGTCATTCGATAGCCAAGGGTCTTACTTTCAATTAGCAGTGAAAGATTTTCTAAAAATTCCAAAAATTGACCGCGCTACGGCGATTTTTGTGAAGGGTCAGATCGCCCACTGTACTACGGCGAACCACCCCGCTGCAATTTACACTTTTTTCTCTTGCGTTTTTCTTGAAACTATGTATTATGAATCGGTGTAAGTCGTATCTCAAAATCTATACGTCCGATTTGCTTCAAATTCGGGCAGAGCATCGTTTATAACATTTTCTATCGTGTGACCGGATGATTTTTTCATATGTTCACTATTTCTCAATAACGAATGATTAACGTTGTTTTTTCATCGAAAATCAAACTTTTGTATCCTCAGCTCGTCCATTGTATTCATTGTCGTAATTTCGGAAATTGCAAACAGATATCCGTCGAAACGTAAGTTTTATTATTATAGTAAAAGTACATTTTTTAAATTTAAACGACCCTAGTTGCCAAAACAATCTACACTGTTTGGCCATGTAGCAACGGCGGTACTTTGTTTAATTAATAATTGCATTGTTTATCAATATTTTTAAAAATAAAAAAGTCATATTTTGCAAGACTACGTATTAATTGTGGGTAAAATCGTGACGACGTTATCCTAATACTCTCATTAAAAAAAAATATTGGAAATCGACACGTTTTTTAGGCCCAAAGCCTATGCAGACAGCTCAAATCTAGTCCTCGTTTGGGCTATGCTACTTTCCATTTTACGCATCAAGGGGGGAGATACCTTAAGTCGAGGAAAAACTTTACTGATTTTCATTTTTGTTAAAGGAAAGATCTCTTCACCTTTTTTGAGACTCGGGGTATATTTTATGACTACTTTTGCCTGTTACGTGGTATTTTTTTTTTATTATTCCGTAAAAATAGCGGAGGTATGGCACGGTCTTCTAAACTGCATTTTCAAAACTGGCGTGACGTATGCTAAAAAACTAATCGACCGATCCCGTCGAAATTTGGTACACATCTATCTAGCCTCATTGTCCCAAACACAACCCAAAATGTTTTTGCAAATAAAAAATAAAAATTGTGATTGTAAAATGTAGTCATTTATTCGAAAAATTCAATCTCTGTGTTTTAAAGCGTATCATTTCATGGATTTCTAACATTTCTCACTTTTTTTGGTTTATATTCTGCGTATAAGTGTTAGAGAAAGAAAAATTAGTGTTGGTTTGTTTTCAGACTAATGGCGCCGACGTTACGTGTCACGCCGACTGACAAAATCCGCCGCAACCAGTTTAGAACACAGTGTCATACCACCGCCACTTTTAAAGACTAATAAAAAAATACTATTAACAGCCAAAAGTAGTAACAAAACATTTCCTTAAAAAAAGAAAATCATAAAAATCACCTAAAGGTATTTTCCCCCTTAACTTTCCATTTACTTTCTTCTTCAGCCGTTTACAGCCACTTACGATGAAGTCGGTTCACCTTGTTTAGTACATGTCAGGGCGTATTTTATCCTGTTGTTTGATGCCTCATGTTTTTCTAGTACTTCGAGTTGTAGCCGTGCCCATGCCAGACTTTCTTAATTCTCATATCATCATATGATATTTCCTATTATTACCATTGCCATACTATACTTATGTTTCGTTTCTAGAATTTTTAAAATTCAGTATGTTTTAAACTCCTCTGTCAGTGACTGTGCCCGCGGTGTGGTGATATATTATGGTGGTATTGAAGTTTGCTTCGTTGGAACGCAACAAAAGTTTTTTTTTACATTTTATTTTCCATATTTATATTGTTATAGAAGATCTGTTTTTATAGACTTATATTGTAGATTGCTCAATCAATATATTTAAAAATCGTTGACGGATATTTGTAGGCAAAATTTGCCAAACAAATTAGAGGAATTCAGAAACATTAATTTTCGTTGCATTCCAACGACCTTCAACCTCATTTATTATGATTGTCTATATTTCTCATTTGCCCGCAACTTTATCTAGGCCGTAATAAAATATCCGCCCCCCTTGCTCTTTACCTCAGAAATACCTTTTGTCACACGAACATTTTGTTCTCCAATTACTGCAATGTTCACCGGCACCCAATTTCCTTGATCATTGATTTTTGTCCAAAGATGTAGCCGAGGTGATAAATATATAAACCATCAATCAATCGGTCTGTCTCTCCCTTTCTTTTCCGCCAAGATCTTCCATAGTTGACGAGATACCCTTGCATTATAACTACACCGGGAAACTCCACAGCACACATTGCCGAAGCGTGATTACTCTTCCCAAATAGGGTTTTACAATCGGCACAGTAATGGCCCACGACTGGTTGCCAGAGAACAAACGATGGCGCGGTAATGGCTATACAAACGGGCCAGATCCGGACCATGCATGGTTGGTAATGGTAAACCAGGAATGGCTGCTAAGACTGGGCCAACTATCATACGCCCATATTGGCCCAGCAACGGCTGCCGGATCTTCTGCCGGGAATGAAAAACAAAAAATTGACAAATTATGAATATAAAAATTCTAGTAGTATCTTTTTTGTTTTCTTATGCTTTACTTATGTCCATGTACATAGAATAATTGCATTAAAAACAGTTTCTGCATTGTTCAAATTTTTACCTTTCATCGGGATCGAACCTGCGCCTTTCGTTCTAGTGTCGAGCGCCCTACCCACTTAGCCATTTTAACACTTACAGAACCCATCGTTTGTTCGTTCCTTACTTTTATGCCGAAAATTTTATTCGTGACATTAAAGTTTACCGACAGTTTTTTTGGTCCATTTAGGCTGTAAAAATAACTCGCTCGTTTTGGGTGAAGTTCCGAAAAGCATACTCCTCTGATCGAGCTGAAATTTTGCACCGAACTTCCTCTCATTATCCTAAGAGAAACCGTTAACGGATTTTTGACGACTAGCAATAGTTTTCCATACATCGCATTGTAAAGTTTATTATTTCACGCCATACGAGTATATCTATATACCCCATAGATACCCCCCACTCCTCCGGCCGCGCTGCTTCCTGGCAAACAGTGCTCGCCCGTATGTGCATATCACTTGCCATGTGGGATGGCTTTGTTTGGATTTATTTAATATAGTAGAAGCGCAGTACAATAAATAACTTTCAATATCCGATATATCGAAAACTATTGCTAGTCGCCAATATCCTTTTAAAGGTTCTCTTAAAATATTGAAAAGAAGGTCGGTGCAAAATTTCAGCTTCATCAATAGGATATGCTTTTCGAAACCTTATCCCTTGTTTTTACGTGTTACAGTTTAACGACCTGCATTTGCAAAACGCCCAAAAACAAACCATCAATGGGTGGAATAGATCTGGCAAGCCGTTCATCCGCCTACGATACCCCAATGCTGATCGCCATATTATCGGTGCGATGGTATTGGCCCACCAATGGCTGGCATAGATCTGGCAAGCCGTTCATCTGCCTACGATACCCCAATGCTGATCGCCATATTATCGGTGCGATAGTATTGGCCCACGAATGGCTGGCATAGATCTGGCAAGCCGTTCATCCGCCTACAGTACCCCAATGCTGGTCGACGAATTATTGGCCGATTATCAGCAAACCGTTCAATGGCTGAATGCTGGCATTTTTGTTACGACAGGCGACCCTATATGGGTTTCAGCGTTCTTTATGTCATATACGTATATCTCGTGGTATATCCTATAAAATTGGACTATATTTTCTGTCATCGGAGGATACTACGTCGTTTCTGTCTTCTCACTCGCTTCTTCTATCCTTCATGTACTTACACACGCACAGACATGTGTGTGTGTGTGTGTGTGTGCGTGTTTGTGTGGTGGTGGTGGTGGTGTACGTGTGTGTGTGGTTGTTGTGTTGGTGTGCGTGCGTGTGCGTGTGCGTGCTTGTGTGCGTGCTTGTGTGTGTGTGTGTGTGTGTGTGTGTGTGCGTTGGTGGTTGTTTGTGTTGGTCGATTTGTACGTGTTTGGTGGTGGTGGTGTGTGTGAGTATGTGTTGGAGGGTTGGAACGTATGTTTGGGGTGTGTGTGTGTGTGTGTGTGTGTGCGTGTGTGTGTCGGTGCGCTAGTGCGTGTAGTTTGGTGTATGATGTGTGTGTGCGTGGTCGTGGTGTGTGTGTGTGTGTGTGTGTGTGTGTGTGTGTGTGTGTGTGTGTGGTTGTGTGTGTTGGTGGGTTGGTGCATATGTTTTGGTGTCTCTGTGCGTGCGGGTGGGTCGGTTGGTGTGTCTCTCTGTGTGTGTTTGTGTGTGTGTGTGTATGTATTCATACCTCTTCATCACGATTCTTCCTTCTTCTTCTTCTTCTCCTTTTCCCGGTGGCCTCTCGCTCTTCCCAGCCTCGTCTCTCTGCCTCGAAACCTTCGCCAGCACAGCTCCATATCGACTCGTGCGGCCTCCCTATGGTAGTACGCGTTGAACACTCGCCCGGGACTTCCCGGTTGCGAGGACAGCGTTCCTATTCTACTTTGTCCACCTCCCCCCCACTGTCGCTCGCTCTCTCTTTCTATGTCTGTAATAATTATTTCTATGATATACTCATCACGTAAAAAAAAATTCTTGGTGCCGACGAAATTTGTATGAGTTTTCGTCCCATGACTACTGGTGAGACTTGTACCAACTTATATTTCAAGTTACTATATACAAAGGGTTTTCAAATGAATTTTTATTCCATAGTGAGTGTCGTTAGCAGTTCTTTGACCTTTTTTCTTTTTTTAAAATTATCTACCGTTATAAATAAATTCGTAGATATGTCGACGGTAGCAAAGCGAAGGCGAGCTCGTTCGAACTACCCTAATTCATTTTATTATATATGCGGAGAGTATGTTATGCAAAAATTTAGAAAAACGATCTCAGATTTCGTGAAGAGTGCTTTTTTCTTTTTATTTCGAGATCGAAATAAAGAATCAAAACAAATTTGCGGAGTCTTGGCGCCTTCAGGGAAGAACATGGAGAACGCTTCCACCAAGACATTAAAATCATGAAACATAGGTATCAGGGAAGATAAGACACACACACACATGATCGCTGATTACGTTTGGGATTTGATGCGCGAGTGTCTCGAGAAGTCTCATTCGAGAAAATTGAGAAAATGGAGCTCACTGTATGTGAAAATATATTTCAAAACTTAAATTTTTCAATAAAATTGCTTTCGATCTTCTACCATTTTTAAAAATCATTATTTTGATTGTGGCTTCATCATTTGCGTCTCAAAAATTCCGCGGAAAACAATTGTTGCACACGGAATTTTGATACGAAAGTGAAACCGGATACAAATAATTGTACGAATAAAATACAGACCGAATATCATTTGCTGAAAAGTTATACATATTCACCATTAGTCATTTGACTATACGTGATTGACGATTTTTTAAAATAATACGATTGTGTTATCGAGCCTACGATTTTAATGCGGATAGAATCGTAGAGTAGAAAAATCGAAGTCACAAAGAATCGAATAAAAGTAAAGAACGGGGCCATCTTTGTTAGCTTTCGATAGAGGCACTCGAGTACAGCTATCGTAAACTTTATTGTCTTACAAAGAACCGGATCCACGATTTATTATCGATGATTGATTTTTATTCTCGTGCTGCACGCTGCCTCGCCTTGACAGCGATTTATATTTGCGAGTGTATGCACGTGCACTCGTCTGTATATGCGCAGCACACGCAAGACGCAGGTTCGCCGTCACCATTGCCGCGCTTTGTCTCATTATTTTTTACGTCTGGCCGTGTGTGTACGCAAACTATCTGCAAAATTGATAAAACCGTCTACCCGAGATTGACCATGAATGTCTCATCGTCGACTTCATTGCCAGCTTGAACGGTGTTTGCAATTTTTCCATTCCCATGTGCATACACTGATAAAAAAGACTCATTGAAATCAACTGAATGCGTTGAGCTGATACTTTTTTATTCGAATTAACTAAGATTTTCGCGAAAGCATTTTTTTGTTTGATTTTACTATTCCAGAGATATATTTGAAATATATTTATTCGTTTAAGGGGGTTGCTCAGCTATCGCGAAATAGCGACAATTTGCTGAAATTTATCGAGGATATTTGCAAACAAGTGTTACGACTTTGCGTCAAATTTCTAGTACTTCGTCTGCGTGATTGTTGAGCAATTAATTTTTGAAGTTAGGCTTTTGTACACGGGCGACAGCAAAAGCTTCATGAGAACTCCAATACGACTGCAACATAATAAAAATGGTAAGAATCGAATGGAAATAGGTGTAAAAAATTATTGCGATTGTTATGAATAATTTCAACGAAGAGTACAGCGTTTTGTGCGTCTCGTTATCGAGATATTCGTGAAAAAAAAAATAATTTTTTTTCGTCGAACAAATAAATGGAATTCGCGAAGGATGTTTGACAGCTACGGGTTCACGATGTGACGTTCCTATCTGAGCTCAGTGATACCAGTTACTGAGAACTAAATTACGCGTTTGCCACATTTCAACTTGGTTAATAATTTATTCGCGATGTAAATAAACAAAAAACATTAATAACATTTCTGAACAGTCAATTATATGCATTCCACATATTTATTAGCTGAAATTTATTTATTTTGGTAATTATGCATAAGTGGGGCGTCACCCCAATTTCGATGGGAACTTTTTTTGCCATAAAGTTGTTGATTCCATTATAGTAAATTATATGACATTGGGGGAGGCTGACATTTTCTATTAATTCCATAAATTATGGAGTTTTAAAGTTTCCGGAAAGACGTGATGAAATAGGGCATTTTCCAACATTTCAACGCCTATGTTGGGGGTGGGAGTTGGGGATTCATAGAAAAAGCCTTCCCGAATACCCAAACACACACACACACACGCACGCACGCACGCATGCACGCACGCACGCACGCACGAGAGAGAAAGAGAGAGAGAGAGAGAGAGAGAGAGAGAGAGAGAGAGAGAGAGGGAGAGAGCTAAGTGTATTGAGAATTGTTAACAACGCGGTTAAATATTTTTTGTACACGAGCAAGTATGGTGAATTTGCAGCTTGAAAATCAAATTATAAGCCATTCAAATGTAGTTTCGAAATCCGAGTTCGAAATAACAATATACTGGAATTTAAGGCATATTTATTTCATGCGAATAAAAATCTTTTTTATTAAAATATTAATTACACTTTTAAAGCGATCAAAGATTCCGATCACATAAGTATTTACCGAATTGTCTACATAAAAAAATGTGGAAACAAACAAAAAAATATATTTGCAACAAATAGAATTGGAATACATCTTTGTTTAATGAAATCAACTTTTGTGACACTGTATATACACACAAATAATGTTGTACAGCTATCGTTCACAAAAATACACAATCGTAGGCAACGAACTATAAAAATTGACTATCATAACTAAAGCTGAATAAAAATATAATTCCGTTTCCTCGATCTTTGAACAATGATACTTGACAACCGCTGCATCGATTCAATTTTTGATATAATAGCTGCAGTAGGATTTAATATTATATACTTTGTTTCGCATTCCATCAAAGGTATCCGTCTCAACAAAATAGTACAATGAAAAATAATGTCGCATAATTGTTTTGCGACCATTGGGATGTTACAACTTTCAGATGCACTTTAACCATCGCGGCGTTTTGCTAATTACCGATTTCGTTGACCTGGATCATTTTTTTACAATCGAGGGGGAGACAGCGAGGAAGAGAGATAGAGAGATGGGGAGGGGGGCGTACTGATCAGCCAGACGTGTCTCCCTTTCTCTCCGTCTTTTGAAAAACCGAGGACCAACATTGCGGAGCAGACCAGAGCCCGAGGGAGATAGAGGGAGAACATGCGGAAATGGAGATTATGCAGCGCCAGAATCGGCATATAGTCGGGAGAGAAAGGGAGAAGGAAGACGGAAAGAGAATCAGCGGGAGAGAGCGTAGGAGAAAGATGAAAAGTGAGAGACAGAGAGAGAGAGAGAGAGAGAGAGAGAGAGAGAGAGAGAGAGAGAGAGAGAGAGAGAGAGAGAGAGAGAGAGAGAGAGAGAGGCAGAAATCGCCTCGGGTATGTCTGGCCCGAGTAAAACATGATCCGCAGTAGCGAGAGACCAGGGAGAGTGTCATACCATCGACCATTTCCACTAGCAGTGCTACCATCCGTATCTACATGGTGTACTCACAGTTACAGCCAAGCTTTACAGAATAAGTGGATCGCGAAATTCTGAAAAGAAAAGTATTTGTCCATTTTTCTCTACGAAGCACCGTTTACCAGAAATTAACGAATTATTGGTAGCGAATGCGACGCGCGTCTAATCAAACAGTGGTAAGCGATTGGCCCATGCATCGCCCCCACTCCAGGTGGGCCACTCCCTCTTGTTACGCGTTCCGGCGCTCGACTCAGCGCATTGGCTGCCGCCAATTACTCAATATCTCACTAACGGTATCACGTAGAAAAAAATGGATAAGGACTTTTCGCTTTCAAATTTCACGTTCTATTCATATTACAAATATAGCTCACGATTTCTGGAACACTCTTTATGTCTATAGCTGAGCACGTATAGAGCAGTAGTCACCCCACTTCTCTGTCAGTTTCTCGACACAGCGTTCAACCCAACCAACAACCATCGTGCGACTGACCCTCACCCTTCTTCGTAATGTCTGCAAGAGGGATGCGATGCGGCGATTTTGTTTCAGACACCTACCCCTTTTTTCTCACCACTCGCTCACTTCTCCCATGCGTGCTATACAGACACGCGCTCGCGAATGCCAACAACGCGCTTCACGACACCCACGAGACCGATACGTTATAACACGCAACGAGCCAACCACGTTTCACCGATTATTCCATGCGCTCGGACACTGGAATACTTTGCCAATGTGTATCAAGGCTCGTATCCATTATTCATGTGCACCCAACATTAGTTTTAAGTAATTGTTCGTTAATTTCGTCAATCTTGGGTCTTGAGTAAGGTTTTTTTGCGGATTGTTTTTTCAAAATACGTTCAGCTTCGCGGTTGTGCACTTGTTTGTATAATAGAAAACTTTATTTTCGTTTTCCTTATCCTCTCTTTATTTTTTTCTCGCGTCTTTAGATCCTTGCTGAGCTATCGCGTGAATCGATGGCGCTCACGGCATCCTTGTCTCTGTTTCCCTCCTCACCTAGCGCTCCCCGTTCATCGGTCGATCGTGCTAATTAATCGAGCGGCGACCTGACGCGACCTAATTTTCGCCGGTCTCCCGTGAGAATCAATGGCTGTTTCCACCAATCTCCCTCTTGACGTTTCCACATCCCTTTCATGAGCCACATTTTTCTCCTCTCCAACAAGTTACTAAATAAACCAAAGAATTGAACCGGAAGAAAGAACCTTATCTTTGTTCATCCCGCCTGAGAAATGAGATGCAAACAGTCCCGGATTTCGGCTTATTGAGGAAAATAAAACCCCTGGATAATTAAATATTGAAGCGTGCTACGAATGCCAATTCGTGAAAAATCATTTTAATTGGATAATTTGAAAAATCTCGAATCATTTGATGTACTGATAAAAAAGATCTTTTTAAATCAACTAGGTTCATTTGTTTGATACTTTTTTAAATTTAAATTCACTAAAATGTCCGTACATTCTAAGTTTTCTGTATTTAATACTTTTAATGCAGAGATGGATTTCAAATATATCGATTTATTTGGATCAGGATGTATTTAACATCATTGAGTAATACAACTTTTACTTTTAGACTACGTGCGTCTATTACATTTTCTATTTGAACACCTAGCCTGTTTGTAGGCAGGAACATTGTTCTATTTAATATTGTTACTACTGTGTCCTCATTTCAACATGCTTTTTTTTTAAACAAACCTCACCTGGATCATTTAGGCATGACTTTTTTTTAATCAGAGCGTAGTCCTTTTTTTATTCGATTTTATGTAAAATTTCCAAGTCTTTGGAAAGCCGTACGTTGCGGATCACAATGTACGGCATAAAATGTCGCCATAACACACGACGCCTTTTACGGGCTCGCTCAAATGCTTGCTCGGAGTCCGAATAAATTGTGGGCAAGGCTGAAAGCCTGCGCCATACGTCGGCTACCGCGCGTACTGCCTGCCCGCTGAGTAGTACACTCCGCGGCCGTCGTGTGGCGCAGAACCTCGAGGTTTCCCCCGCAGGCCACATATACTCCGACTGCGTATACAACCGAGTCCGCGGAACGTATCAGCATATCTTGAATATTGCAGTCGGCCAAGTGCCTTCCAAAAGTCTTGGAATTGCAATTCCCCTGATATCTATGTAAGGGAAACATTTTCCTATTTTCTGAAATGGTGGTATCTTCATTTCTATTTATATATATATATTTAATTTTTTATTTTTACCATTGGGTATTGATGCCAGAGTAAATAAATACTAAATATAAAAATATAATACGTTTGTTATTTGCAAATAAAAATACTATTGATGCAAAAATGTTTTTTCATATTTTTGAATTAATCATAAATTACAATTTGAGGCACATTTACGGTATGAAAATAAAGAAATTTTTACACAAATATATATTTTACACATTTGAAACAAATATGCATTTCGATCGAATGTACATTTATTCGATTCGGCTACATCAAAGAAAACTTTACGCGAATAAAAATTTTTTTTCACAACAAAGTCCTAGTAGGCCTTCAGCCAAAAATAAATTCTTTGACTTTGATTTCTTATCAACGAATATAAGCTCGTGTTCAGCGTTTTGTTTTCGAGTTCACTCGAAGTTGCTCTTTTTCCCCCACAATCTCCATGTCGTAACGTTATACGAGGGAAGTCTTGGTGATGATGTCTTAACTCTCAATTTACGTACGTGTATATCCTGCATTGCGAGAGTGAGGCACGTTCTCGTTTGGTACAACGTATCTCTGGCCTCTATCTTCAGGATTGCCGTGACTCCTGTAGGAGATGTCGAGTATATGTGCTATCGTTGCATACGAAAGTTCTCTACGTCAATGTGTATGTCTATCTGGGAAAAGATAAGGGAACGAGGTTGATGATGAAGTGGGAGAGAGAAGACGACGACATGATAAATACATACCCATATATATACATACATACATACATACATACATACATACATACATACAAAACATATATATATATATATATATATATAGTGGGATGTTGAATAAGTTCTAGATGTTTTTTCGTAAAAATTAATGCTTTATTTTTAAAAATCATTCCTAATGCTTTCAAACGTTTCGAAACTGTTATGTCATCAACTCCTAATGATTCTAAAAGTTCAGATAGGGTCTGACATGAGTCTTCGTGAAGTAATGCCCCCAATTCAACACATCAAAATCATTATTATGGAAGCGTCCAAGCCAATCTCTGAATGTTTCCGAAAGATCATGGTCGTCGTAAGTCTCAACAAGAATTCTGTGTGCTTCAGCTGCAGATTGTTTTTGAATAACGCAATACAGTAAAATTCCTCGCAAAGACTCTTTTTTTGGCACTTGGGCGAACCTCGATATGAGGAATCCCTAGGGAAGTTCGTTATATCGAGTTTTCGTTATATCGAGATCATGTTCCTTAAAATGTTCTTTGAGAAAAATATATTAGCATTATAAATATGAGGACATTCTTTGAAGAATGAATGGTTTAAATTAGCGCAACTTTTACGAGCAATTAGCAATTAGAGCGCAATGAATGTTGTTATGTCGTTGTATAAAGGTGTCGGGTGTCTATCGGAAGGTATTGGATTATGGGATCGGTTTAATGAATAAAATACAGCGTCTTATTAATGTAGAGCAATATCTTTTTATTCCGACTTCTTATTCTATCAAGAGTCGTCGAAGGACTGAGACTGAGAGTGAGACTGCAGGAGAAAAGAGTCACATATGCTTCAAGAACAAAGCAGACCCAAAACGACTTCTTATATATACTCTTATGTATATTTTCTTTTACTAATGTAAACTGCGTCGCGTCGATAGTTATCGATAGGCCACACGTGCTCTTTCTTCTCACTTCATATATACACACATACTCTTCAATAATATAACTAATATTCTTATTTATATTCTCTTATTATAAAAGATTATTTTTGCCATATTCCAACACTCCCACTCAAAAGTAATCTACTAAAATTAATGTCGGATTTTGCTCTTTTGTTTTAACTGGGGATTACAAATTTATATAGTCCAACATTTGTTGCAAGGATTGGGAAAAACCCCTTTTTATAAAAACCCAATCAGACTATTTATTATAAAATAAAATAATAATATTTTCGTATGGTTCGAGTGTTCCGAGTTATAATTCCTCCAGGCCCATTTGTTTCCGGAATTTTGTAAACTGGACTTCTGGTAGAGGCTTTGTGAATACATCCGCTAATTGTTGACCTGTAGGAACATATTGTAAGATTATTACCTTTTGTTCAATCTTTTCTCTGGTGAAGTGATATTTCACATCGATATGCTTTGATCTTTTATGATCAGTAGGATTATTAGCTATCGCTATACATCCGTTGTTGTCTTCGTGAATAACTATGGGAGTCATGATTTCTATATTAATACTTTTCATGAGAGATTTTAGCCAAGAGGCTTCTTTCACCCCTTCATACAGCGCCATATATTCGGCTTCTGTAGAAGATGTGGCAACTGAATTTTGTCTTTTAGTATTCCACGAAATCGTATTTTGATCATATAATTGAAATAAGAATCCCGATGTACTTTTACGGTCAAGCTCATTGCCTGCCCAATCGGAATCCACGAAGCCAGCAAGCATATTTTCATATTCACTTCTTTTATAAATCAATTTGAGATTTAATGTTCCTTTAACATATCTCAGAACTCTTTTTAAGCATTGCCATAATTCTTGATTATTTTTGTTTTGATATCTGCTCAACAAGTTAAGAGATACGCTCAGATCTGGTCGAGTACACAACATTGCGTACATTAAGCATCCTATTAGATTTTTACATGGTGCTTTACAAGTCACCTCTGAATCCAATGCAGTATAATTTAATTTGACTGGCAAGGGAGTACTAACTGCATTACAATCGTTCATGTTGAACTTTTTAAGAATTCTTTGAAGGTATGCGCTTTGATCTAGCGTAATCATATTGTTTTTCCTTTCAATATTTATACCCAGGAAGAAGTTTACTTCTTTCATATCAACCATTGAAAATTGATTCATTAAATAACGTTTGAAATTCGTCATTGTATTTTCTTCGAAAGTCACAATCAAAAATATCGTCCACGTATAGAATTACATAAATGTTTCGGTTCACGTGTCCTCTTTCAAGAATATATAAACAATGATCAACAGAGGAATTTTTAAAGCCGCGTTCTTTTATAACCTTGTCGAAATGTTGAAACCAGCATCGAGCTGATTGTTTCAAACCATATATTGCTTTATTTAATTTACATACGGAATTTTCATTTGCTTTTATTCCTTCAGGTACTTGCATGTAAATTTCCTCTTCCAACAGGCCGTTCAAAAAGGCTGTTTTTACATCCATTTGACGAATCAATAGATTGTTCTGATTCGCGAAAGCTAAGAGAAACCGAAACGTTGTAATCCGTGCTACGGGTGCAAAAGTTTCATTGTAATCTGAAAGATATTGTTGACTAAAACCCTTGGCCACAAGTCTCGCTTTATATTTGGTCGGATTTCCCTGTGCATCATTCTTAATTGTAAACACCCATTTGCAACCTACAATATTTTTGTTTGATGGACAGGTAATTATATCCCAAGTATTGTTTTTTACAAGGGAAGCAATTTCGTCTTTTATTGCTTTCTCCCACTCAAATGTATCATCCCGATCTTTTATTTCTTCATAAGTTTTAGGAACATCAGAAACAACCGACTGTGCACTCATATAAGAATAATATTCTTCATTGTAAGAGATAGCGGGTTTGCTTCTAATACGTGCACTTCGTCGCAGCTCGTTTTCATCCGGGCTTTCTTGAGAGTTTGTTTCATCTGTTAATGATGATTTATCGACTTTATCTGCTTGGATATCAGATTTCTCGATTTGACTCTCATTTCTTTTATATGTTTCTGCGTGTTCATTACCTTCTAGTTTTTGTCTTTTATCGACACTAGAATTTTCGTAATGATCGGTTTTATTTATCTTTTCAAGTTGTCTTTTCAAATTGGAATTTTCTGTTTCAATTCCTCCAATCTGTACGAGAGGACGTGATGTTTTGAAATTTATCTCATCAAAAATAACATCGCGAGCAATAATAAAATTATTTGTTTCTGTATTCAGTACTTTATAGCCATTTACCTCGTAGCCAACAAGTATTCCTTTGAATGAACGCTTATCGAATTTACTTTTTCGATTTTTATCGTGAACGTAGACTGTACTACCAAAAACTTTTAAATGTTCGATTCTTGCCTTTGTACTGTGCCATAACTCATAAGGAGTTTTGTTTACTGAAAGGGCTTTAGTGGGTGTCAAATTGAGTAGATAGACTGCAGTTAAAACTGCTTCTCCCCAAAGTTCTTTATTTACTTCTGCCCCGTGTATCATAGCACGTGCTTTCTCTGTTAAAGACTTATTCATGCGTTCTGCCACGGAATTTTGTTGAGGTGTATAGGGTACTGTTAAGTGATATTGAATTCCTCTCTCTGTACAAAAAGACTTAAATTCGTTCGACAAGTATTCTCTCCCATTATCACAATATAAGTGAGCTATTTTTAAATTAAAATGTGCTTCACTTTTAGCAACATAATCTTGGAATGTTTTGAAAACATCGGATTTTTGACTGAGTAAATAAACAACAGTATAATGGGTAAACTCGTCTATGAACGTTACAAAATATCTTTTGTTATCGATTGTTGTGGGCGTGATCGGTCCACAAACATCTGAATGAATGATAAACAAAGGTCTTGTAACGTGTGATCGGTCTTTTTCTTTTGAAAAACTCAAACGTGCTTGTTTTCCGTATATACAAGCTTCACAGATTTCATTTGTGGGATTTATAGATTCTATTTCTTTACTATCAAAAAGCATATTATTCCTTTTTATTTCTAGGAATTTTGATTTGCCCATGTGACCCAAGCGCTCGTGCCAAAGTTTATATGTCACAAGTTTTGTATTTATACTATTGCACATTATCTTTTGTATAATG
Organism: Ophion slaviceki; assembly: GCA_944452715.1. Classification (NCBI taxonomy): domain Eukaryota; kingdom Metazoa; phylum Arthropoda; class Insecta; order Hymenoptera; family Ichneumonidae; genus Ophion; species Ophion slaviceki. Next base: position 14,548,855 of record OX101790.1, read on the forward strand.
AAATCAATAGCGTGTAGATTGTGAAGCGACTTACCCTTAGCTATGAGTTTGTCACCTTTTTTAATGGTAGTCTTTTCGTTCTCATCGAAAATTACTTTCATACCAGATTGTTGAATTCGCCGTACTGATAGTAAGTTGTACGGAACTTCGGATGCGTATAACACGTTTTCAAGAATCCCAGATATTCCTTGATCTGTGGTTACGTGTATGGATCCCCTTTTGGTTGCCCATATGACCTCGTCCTTCTTGGCGATGGAGATTTTTACTGGTTCCGGCAAATCCGTTGCGACTGAAAATACGTCGTCTCGATTAACGATGTGATCCGTTGCTCCTGAGTCCAGAAAGAATGTCAACTTATCTGTTGTATTATTTTCATTATTAGGTGACATTCCAACTCTGCCCATGAATGCGAAGCTACTGTCTGAATCTTGAATTTGAACAGTTTGGATCGTTCGTTGACGGTCTTCCGAATTTTGTGTCGATTTCTTGTAGTAGTAACAATCCCTTTTCTCGTGATTTCGTCGTCCACAGAATTCACACTTTTTATTGTTGTTATAGAAATTATTTTTCTTGTAATTATTATTTCTTTGATTTTGCTGAGGATTAAAAGCTCGTGTGAATTTATTGAAAGATTTTTGTTTAAACTTTTGGGAAGGATTGTTAAATTTCTTTTTATTTCCGTTGTTTTGTTTCTTTGATTGTTGTTGCTGAACCTCTGTTTGGAGAACTTTTCCACTTGTGTCATTTCTTTCGTTTTTTAATTTTATCTCATAGTCCAGTAGTCTTGTTTTGACAAATGCAAGAGTCATTTTGTCATCGGCCATTGTTTGAATTGCAGTGACTACTGGATCATACGAAGTCGGTAAAGTGAGAAGTAATCTTGCGATTTTACTTGTTTCTTTTAAAATTTCTCCGGCTGCTTGAAGTTCGACAATCATTTCATCAAAGTACATGAAATGTTTCGTTAATACGACATCTTCTTTGAATTTAAAAGTAATTAACTTTTTCTCGATAGCCAGTTGAGTTGCCAGGCTTTGCCTTTCGTATAACGAATCTAATTTCCTTATTATTTCTCGTGCGGTATCACTGTTAGTGGCAAACCCGAGTGTTGCATCACTTAAATGTTCGATGATTGCACCTTTTGCAAGTCTTTCTTTCTTTTTCCAGTCATCATTCACAGTTTCTGGTGGATCACTGTCAAGAACTTTTAACGCGTCTTCTTCTTCGATTAATGCTCGAATTCGCATCTTCCATATGTTATACTTTTCACCGTTAAATGGCGTAATGTTTCTTTTCGTTTTCTTATTAATATCGTCACTCATTGTCACTGTTATAGTTTGATTTCAGTTGAGTTAACTTCACTGTTCACTTTTGAACTTATTTTATGACACTATAGTTTATTCATTTTTTTTTTTTTTTAAATTAAATTTAGTTTATAAAATTAAGAGGAATATTCGATTCATCTGTGCCTGGGCCCATAACCTATTGGATTATGGGATCGGTTTAATGAATAAAATACAGCGTCTTATTAATGTAGAGCAATATCTTTTTATTCCGACTTCTTATTCTATCAAGAGTCGTCGAAGGACTGAGACTGAGAGTGAGACTGCAGGAGAAAAGAGTCACATATGCTTCAAGAACAAAGCAGACCCAAAACGACTTCTTATATATACTCTTATGTATATTTTCTTTTACTAATGTAAACTGCGTCGCGTCGATAGTTATCGATAGGCCACACGTGCTCTTTCTTCTCACTTCATATATACACACATACTCTTCAATAATATAACTAATATTCTTATTTATATTCTCTTATTATAAAAGATTATTTTTGCCATATTCCAACAGAAGGGAATGGACAAATCTTCGTTACATCGAGGATTTCGTTATATCAAGGGACGACTGACTTTTTTTTATAGATGCTTTACCATCTCAAACTGAACGTACGCAGTTCTGGTAACGCCATCTGTTGAAAAACTGCGAGAACTTATTCAACGCCCTAGTATATGTAGATATGTGTGTATTAGGATGTGTCCAAAGAAAAATCCACCTCTTAGTCCTTCAACCAATAGTCATAGGTATACAAAAACGTGCCCAATTTGAGCTCTCGAACTCAAATGTAAATGGCAGCGTTGGATCATTTTTTCCCTGTTCAATTGAAACGAGAAATTCGCTCTTGCTGTTTGAACCTGACCACTCCAACAACTAATTAATATTTATAAAAGCCGGTCGCAGATTTCTAAAGTCGAGAATTAAAGAAATTATTGCACTATTTCTTTCTGTTTAAATCATATCGTTCTTCATAAGTCGCATAAAAAAACCCGAAGAGACGAAAAAAAACAGACATTCGCATTAACGAGTTTCGGGACAATTGACGATATGTTACCTTTTGATTCAAATTTATACATTAAATTCTTTGTTAATTACGGAATGCACCCTCCAACTTTTGCGTCGATCATCTACACCATTTTTATAAAAATTACAATTGAAGAAACACTTTTTAACATAGGAAGGTGCCTTATTGTGATAATGTAAAGGGAGACGAAATTGTCATAATGGACTGAGTGATTCGACAGTTCTTCATAACATTTTAAACATTTTTTCAAACTATTTCGTGCGTAAAATTGCCCTTCGGCGATGAACCTAGGAATCTCCCTATGTTGAAAAAGTGTTTCTTTAAATGTCAATTTTATAGAAACGACGCAGACGATCGATTAAAAATTAGGAGGGTGCATTCAGTACATGACAATAAATTTATTGTATACATTTTAATCAAATGGTGCTTCATCGTCAACTGTCCCGAAATTCCTCGAAAAGTCCAATCGCTCGGTTGCACGTACTAGAAATGTCCAAACCCGCTTATACTTGCCACACTCTGTTTCTTACGTAGGGGAGAGTGGGGTACAATGTATCACAGGGCACTGTGAGCTAGATGCGATTTCTCGGAGGTTTGTAGCTTGTAAATTTCGAATTTTTTTGTGTTGGACCGTGATTTATATTTGGTTTCGACAGGCCTAAAACAAAGTTGATAGCAGCTCACAAAGAATTATCGAAAATTAAAAATTGATTTGAGGCTTGGAGAAAAAAGATTTCGCTCGCTGGAAAAAACGTCAAATATAACGTAACTTTCTGTAGTGGCTCGGGTTTTCGGTCCTAATCAATAGTTTTATTATTCATGATGAGCTCAGTGACTTGTGCTTTTCCATTCGTAGTTTAATTATTAGTTATTTTTATCAATAATCAAATATTTAACTAGTGGGGTACAATATATCACCGAGATGTGAGGCACAATGCCCCGACTCCCAATAAGGAAACAGAGAAGTGACGACGCTCCAAAGAAGCGCAATGTGTCACGGGCCGCTGTCAACGACGTGCGATTTGCAAGTATAAGACGTTCCTGTGATATTATTGATTTCATATTGATACTGATATACTGATTTTGTTTGGGTTCGTACTGTGATGTGTAAAAATCTGTTATTTATGTTAGAAAAATATAAGACTTTCAACCGCCTCATTGTACCCTCATTGTACCGCCTCATTGTACCCGTTTTGCAGTAGTTGACACACTGTACCCACCTATATGGTACATTGTACCCCACCCATGGGGTACAACGAGCCAAGCCGCAAATTTTTTTTCGATCCCATTATATTTACTGCAGTCGTGCTGTATATTGGAATCGGAAAACAATTAGAAGAAGGCTACTTTTGACAGGTGATTTTGTAGGTGCCGCGGTTGCTAAATCCAAGTTTGCCCAAAAATCGGGGTGTAGGATTTTTTTGAGAGGATGAAAGGGGATGGGAGTCGATTAATGCCAAACTACAACCCCCACGAGGTCGGCGCCGGGAGACAAAATGTTCAGAAAAATCCGGGCTTTATTTTTGTCCACCGCGCCGAAGTCGTGGAAGTTCATTTTGGGGGTGAAAAAGTGGGGTGAAATTTTGAAAAATCAGTTTTCATTCGATAACTCTTTAGGAAAAACTCATACAATTTTTGTTCAAATGGGAACGTTGTAGGGCTTGAAAAGACGCGTCGATCGGGTATTTGAACAACCCTCTCCGAAACTATCTTCACCCCCAAAAGAATTGTTGAAGTATAAAAAAAATTGTTTATTGAATAACTCAAAAACAATCGATTTTTCGGGGATGGTTTAAATGTACGAAATGTAGAGAATAATTTTCTCTATATTTGCGTTCCTATGGACCACTCTTGAATTTTGCTTTTTCGAATCCCTCTCAGGGGTTGAAAATTCAAAATAAAATTCCGGGACAACTATTGGCCGAAAATAAAGAGACATGAGTTTGGCGTTGTGGACAAAATAGTAACTGAGGGTTCAAGTTACAAATTCTTCCACAGCACCGAATTCGTGCGGTCAATGGTTTTCCCAGAATTTCATTTTTAATTTCCAACCCCGAGGGGGGTTGGAAAATCGAAATTCGAGGGTGGTCCATAGAAACGGAAATATAGAGAAAATTATTTTCTACATTTCGTACATTTGAACCATACCTGAAAAATGGATTGTTTTTGAGTTATTCAATAAACAATTTTTTTTTGGTATTTTAAGCATTTTTTGGGGGGTGAAGATATTATTAGAGAGTGATGATCAAATACTTGATCGACGCGTCTTTTCTAGGGCTACAACGTTCCCATTTGAACAAAAAGTGTACGAATTTTTTCTAAAGAGTTATTGAATAAAAACTGATTTTTTCAAAATTGGTGACGTTTTGAAAAATCAGTTTTAATTCAATATCTCTTTCTCACTCCCAAAATGAACTTCCACGACTTCGGCGCTGTGGACAAAACTAAAGCCTGGATTTTTCTGCACATTTTGTCTCACGGCGCAGACCTCGTAGGTGGTGTAGTTTGGCATTAATCCACCCCCATCTCCTTTCATCCCCTAAAAAAATCCTACACCCCGATTTTTAGGCTAACTTCGATTTAGCACCTGCGGCACCTACAAAATCACCTGTCAAAAAATTAGCCTTCTAATTTTTTTCGATTACGGGGTTTTTCAGCGACAGCACGACTGTACTATTTGGTATTAATCTTTGTGCAAAGAATATGGGAACTTCATTGTACGCTTAAAGGTCTATAAAATCGGTTATGACCTTTCTTTTTCTAATCAGACTACCTTGGTTAGAGTAAAAATTCGTTAGAAAAAAGTGACACACCGTACCCCATCTTCCCCTACTATTCGATCATATTTGGGGAGTGATAGTGAAGAAATTCCTCCGACGTCTAAGTAATTACACGTCACGTGGTCGTGCTCACTTGTCAGAAGCTTTAGGGCCATCATCCACCAAAGCGAAGTTGATGGAAGCTAGAAAAAAAAACAACCAACAAAATCGCCCCGCTCAGCTTCGATGAACATGAATTAAGCGGTTGATTGGTTCTTTCTTCCTAGCTCCGCTCATCTCCGCTTTGGTGGATGATGGCCCTTATACACGGCTGGAAAAAAAACTAACCCCATCTTCCACAAATTATTACGTTAATCTTAAAAAAAGAAGCTCACCAAGAATATCCTCCGAAATGGCGAAATGGCGAAACCGTCATCATCAATTTCGAAGAAACTTTTATTCGAACATTTTTATAAACGTTCGAATAAAAGTTTCCCATATATCCCAGATATCCCATTTTGATGTTACACCTGATTGATCTCGAAAAAACTGCTCCGATCAAGTATTGAGTATAACAAAACTTTAAGGAGTCATAGAGAGGTGTTCATAAAAAAAATATTTTTCGTCCAAAATTCAAAATGGCAACATTAGGAGTCCGACATGTTTTTTTAAAAATGGGATCATTAATTTTTTTCACTCAAACATTTATCAGGTGAAAACTAACAACTTTGTAGGAAAAGTTTTGATAACGTACATAATTTTTTGGTAAGAATACCATTTTCGACTATTTTAGCGCTATCCAGAATGTACGGCGAGGAGGTAAAGTTTTCAACATCTCTAGTGTACGTGTGCGCTTTTGAGTTTGTTTGGGTTTGTTCGATAACCTAAACAAGGTCTCTGCGGCTTGTCACTTCGGCTGAAAAATGGTATTCTAACCTAAAAATTACGAACGTTATAAAAAATCTTTGCATACAAAAGTTGTTAGTTTTAGCCTCACAAATGTTTTGGTGAAAAAACTCCCATTAACAAAAACATGTCTGCCATTTTAACGTTGCCATTTTAAATTTTGGATCAAAGAAGATTTTTCTTCAACGCCCCCTTTCGAACTCTACAAGTTTTATTCAGTGCAGTATTTTTCGAGATAAATCAGGTGTAAGATTAAAATGGGATACCCGGTGTAACTATCATGTACTGATTTTCAATAAGCTCGAATAGTTTTTCGCTTCTAAATGGATTCACGCTTGCACGGTTGTGCATCTCGAAAAATAACGCATGTGTAATCGAGAACACCTGTGCGAGAGATTTTTCGCAGCGGAAAGAGAGAGAGAGAGAGAGGGAGAGAGAGAGAGAGAGAGAGAGAGAGAGAGAGAGAGAGAGAGAGAGAGAGAGAGAGAGAGAGAGAACGGGGAATGGGGGAATGGGGGTCGAAGAATTTGAAGAGTAACCGGAGAGGTACAGAGATTCTGTGAATGCACTCGAGTGCGTTTGTATCCTGTCTCTATGTATTTGTATCTATATGTAGTGTGTATATGTTTGCGTTTGTGTGTGTGTCGTGCGGAGGCTGCAGATGCGACGAGGCTCCTGCTGCACTGGACACCGTTTGCACAACTCTGCAGTTCTTTGCTCTTCTTTTCTCCGTCCTGTCTTTTCTCACCGTCTCTTTTCCCTCTCTCGTCCCCCTTCTTCATCCTTCTCTCTCTCTCTCTCTCTCTCTCTCTCTCTCTCTCTCTCTCATACACACATACATACACGTTCGATCACCCTTACCTCGACTCTCTTTTTTCTTATCCCCATTTTATATATATATATATATATATATATATATATATATATATATATATATATATACGGGAGAAGGCGCCACGGTTTGCTCGTACGTTCTCTCCTTCAGGGTAACCGACCTCTCGAGCTTCCCTCGTCCGCCTTCTTCCCGCCAACTCGGACGTTATTCGAAAACCGGACCGCGAGGTTGACCGAGACTTGCTTCTTACGATTCCACTGTATACCTACGCAACACATTAAACTTCGTACTTTATCTGTATTTATATCGAAGAATTTACTACAATATATGTGTATTTTTGTAAGTATATCTGTGTATTTATATATATATATATATATATATATATATATATATATATAAAAATTAGGGTGACACAGATTTGACCTTCTTTTTTTGCTTTTTCTTACCATCCAATTATCGTCGTTAAAGAAAAAAAAAATTGTCGCCGAAGCTGCGAGCGGTCAAAAATAATTAGAGGTCGCTCGAGCCTCCCAAAAATTCAAATTTTCATTTAAAAAAATCGATTTTTTTTTTCGTTTGCTTCCCAACCATGAATTTCACGCTTCATAAGTTTTAAATTAACCTCGCGAAAGCTCTAGCCGGCCAATGAAGATTTAGTGGTCGCTTAAGGTTTTCGAAATGTACTATTTGCGCCAAAAAATAAATCCCGCATGCACTATAATTCCTTGTAGCATAAGAACAAAATAAACAGCGAAGAGTTACATTCTCTGAATAATTTATTATAATAATTTGTAACACACGCCAATTAGACGATATGTGTTATTATGTAATATCATGTATTATGGTATTATGGCGTCGCTCGTCACCAGAGTACAGCTACAATTGGTCCGCAGTTTGACTAACGAGACCAACTGTGGGACGCATTACGATGCGCCGGAAACAGCTGCCATTTCAGTTTTACGAATAAAACAATCTATAATTTTGTTTACGGTCAAGAGCTTTAAAGAATTATTTTATGAGAACAAAGATTATAATTATTGGGTTAGAAGTGTGAGGTAATTCGAACAATCTGTTTGTAAAGGAAAAAAGGTTTAACTGTTTTGAAAATTTTACAAGGCGTCAAACTTATGAGTGAGAAGAGTAAAGTAATATTGGCGAAAACTGGAAATTTCGAAGCTCTTGAGCGACCACTAAATATTCATTGGCCGGCGAGAGCTTTCGCGAGGTTAATTTAAAAATTAAAAAAAACGTAAAACTCATGGGTGAAATGGGACGAAAAAAAATCGAGCCTCCCAAAATTGAATTTTTGCGCGGCTTGAGTGACTTCTAATTTTTTTTGACCGCTCGTAGCTTTCACGACTTGTTTTTTTTTTTAAAGAAGATAAATGGATGGTGATAAACAGGAAAAAAAGCCCAATTTTTTGCCACCCTAATATATAAATATGAGGCATTCCACGTCACTTCAGCCAGTAAAAGAAAGAAATCCACAAATAATTTTTAAATTGCCTTTAAAACGCCCTGAAACGGACGTTCAACTTGCTCAATAAAATCTAAATTAATTTTTTTCTGGAAGGTTAGAAAAAGACGTACATTTTCGTTTTTGACGAATGTAAATACATAAAATCCTGCCAAAGATACAGCCATTTGAATGGAAAAATGTCAAAAAATGGTAATCAACGAGAAAAAACGTTAGACATTTTTTAAACAATTCGACACTCGGTGAATATTTATCAATAAAGTAACTCGATTTTTCAAAATTATTTGTGGATTTTTTTTCACTGGTTGAAGTGACGTGGAATGCCTCATATATATATATATATATATATATATATATATGAGGAATTTATGGCGAAGGATAAAAAATATGAAAACGTTCAACCCAATATTAGAGGCTCATTATTATCATAACTATTATTATCTCTATTATTATTGTTGTTATTATAGTGACTTAACTGACTACATCTACCTAGGTGGATAAAAAAACTCATTTTCCAAAAACATTTTTATTTGATAGTACCACCTTTTAGCTATATACCCCGAAAATTTCATTGACATATTCCTAAAATTGAAGGAAGTACAGCTCCTAATAGAGGGCCGGCTGACAGGTCCGAAAAATCGAAAAAAAATGTTTGCACAAATTGCAAGCAATCTGTACGTGTTATATGGATCCGGCATAGCAGACTAATGGTGAGTCAACATTTTATTTGCGTAAATCGTACTTCAATT
>OX101790.1:14560436-14569531 GCA_944452715.1 Ophion slaviceki
ATAAGAAACAAAAATGGAAATGGCTTGACCAAATCGGACAGTGACGAATTGAAAATACATTTTTTAACTTATGCAGACAGTTATGTTGTTCCTTCAGCTGTCTGGTGCAGGCAAATGACAGAACAAGGGTTGTCCAGTTTTATTCATACAGCCAGGCAAGCCCGAGCTTCCCGGCAACAATTTGGAAGACTTTCCAGCGAGACCAACGCACGTAATCGGAAGTCTCCGAATTTTCGTTACTTTTTTATTTTTCTCTCATTTTTTATTTTATTTTTTTTCTCCCTATTTTATTTTTTCTAGTCAAAGAGGTTTTTTCCGTTTTTTATTAGTTTTTTCTCTTTGCTTGGGTCTATGCGAAAATACTCGTAACCATAGCCACTGATTGTGTGTGGGAAAACAAAATGTTGGGTGGACGATTTTAGTTGAAAATGCGACGGTTTGGCGTAAAGTGTCTGCCATGTTACGGACAGATAGAGAGATAGACAGGCATGATTATCACGCCGTGCATACAATTGATGAAGCAAATTTTACAGCATATTGACTACATGTCGTGGGGCAAAGCCATGAACTCATTTAGTACCACGTATCCGCAAATTTTACGTCATATTGAAGTCATGTGTAGACATTTTGGTGTGTATTCATTATGGTAGCATTAGTTGTTCTCATCAATTGTACTTAACGTGAACGCAATTTCGTTTACGTTGATAAAGACATTTCATGAGCTCATTCACTATCACGAATTCAAGATACATCGTGACTTAAATTTGTCGGTTCGCAATGCTTCATCTTGTAGTCAACGACTATAAGATGAAGTCATAAGACGGCAATATTGAAATTTACAATGAATATTTGCAGATTGGCGTCATACGGAAGTCATCCAATGACATTTGTTGGTGAATTCACTGGATTAGCGCTGGTAGTAGACATGCCATGCAAAAAATTGATATTGCATATTGATAAAAATCAAGAATGATACAAATAAGCAAAGAAACAAAGGAAGTTTACACAAGTGTTAGAATGGCTAAGTAGGTAGTGCGCTCAGTTCTAGAATTAGAAAACGTAGGTTCAAACCCCGAGGGTAGGTAAACACTTTAACGAGGCAGGATACGTTTTAATTCAATTATCATATAGGCAGGAGCATAAACAAAGCATATGAAAACAAAAAATACCACCAGATTTTTTTTATTCCAAATTTTTGCATTTTTAAATTTTTCACGCCGTGACACCCATATGAGCTCCATATGAGCACAACATAGTTACGTCACGCCATGCCACCAATATGAGCTCTATGGGAGCACTACAATTCCTTAACGCCGTGACATCTATATGAGCCCCATATGCACTCACTTATTGTTGGATATTCGTGATCCGATTTTACAAGTGCTGATGAATTCACTGCATGCACACTCGCTTGAGAACAACTTTGCTTAAATTGGATTTGTTATTGTTAATTGTCATGTGATGCAAATATGACTTGAAGGGAAGCACTCATAAGGGATACATACCCGTGAAAAAATTGCCGACGCTTACAATGAAACCAACGGTCGGGATGGAAATCGGGGCCCAACCGATGGTACCCAACCATAAGACCAACGTTCGACCGGTTTTGTTAACCGATGAGTAACCCATTGTTAAATTGAACATTGGCGTATCACCGACAACCAACTTTGGGCCAACATTGGCACCGACACTGGGCCGACAATTGGCCGACACTGGTCCAGGTCAGCACCAACGTTAGGCTGACGCTGTTTGCCAGCTGTAGGACCCATGTAACATTTCGGATTTTCTCCAACCGTTGCCCAAGTGTCGACTTTAGTTGGCACTGTACTGGCCGAGTGCTGGGCCTTTTGTGTTTTTCTTCATAGGTAGTTGCGTAATGTTCTATACCCCATAGAAGATCTACATATGATGCCAATATGAGCTACATGTGTCTATCTGGATGGGTAGCTGTGAGCGTGGTGTTGGGCTGGTTGGTGTTACGTTACTTCTGCTGGAGGCAGTGGAGAGAAAAGGAAGGTGAGAGATTGGTCATTGAAGGAATTGGTGAGTATGCACGCAGCTGGTTCGGAAATTCGATTAATTTGTTACTCCGGATCAACAGGTCATGAATCATAGACTGACCCATAGTGATGAAAATCTATGCGAGGTGATCGCCCCATGGCAAGCAGCGCTGCTCTAAGCCAATACTTGGATTGGTGGGTGCTTAGCCACTGGCTGGTTCGCAGACTACTGAACGGGAAGCAATTCGACTGAATTTCCAATTGCACAGAAAGTGCGATTTGAAATTTAAACTTTCTTTACAGAAAGTACAGAAAGTTTGTAAAGTACAGCTGTCTTCATCGCCACAGATTGTCCACAGCTTGCTTGTGTCTTCGTGCAAATATATTTGCGAAACAGCACTGCATTCGCTGTGGCAATGCTCTGCGGGATATCTAGGAACTGCAAATCGTGCAGTGATAAGAGTGGGGCAGGTCATAGACTGCATAGTAAACTTAGGTAGGCAAAAGTTTGAATAATTGCTATTCTATTCTGGGTCTAATGCTTTTGCTTCTACAATATTGGGGTTTTGATTTATTCCATTTTTTTTATAATTATTTTTCCCTATGCACTTTACAATTTGTCCAGTAGAATATTTGGTGAAATAGTATATTATTTCCAGAAAATGTAGCATTTACGTGTGATGCTCCCCAATGGGATGGCACTTCGTATATACGATGGCGCGCCTTCATTCAGCGTATAGGGCAGTGGGATGGTTCCTTCTTAGTCGTCTTGTTGTGGGAGTATTATAAACACTTGCAGCCAGCTCGTTTGGATGCACTTGGATTATGTTCATGTATTTTCTCGTGCATTTTCTTATTTCGTCGCGTACTGTTAGCACCTTAATGTCTAATTAAGGTGCCAACCATAAAGTTTACACCTTAAGGTCTTTGCGAATTTTCTCGTTCTGGATGTACCACGGCGTGTTTATCACCGTCCTGAGTATTATCGATTGTAACCCTTCCATCTTCGAAAGGTGACATCTGCCATACCCCATAGTGCTATTCCATGTGTCCATATATGTTTTATTATTGTGTGATCCTGAGCTTGTGTTCGGCGCTAAGTTTGGATTTGCGGCTATTTTTATTTATCTTTGTAGCTACAAGCTTTTTTTAAGCAACGCTTGCTGAATCACCGCAGAGATGGCGACACTACGTAGATGAATAGATTGCTAAATGTTAGCAGAAAAGAAACGTCGTTGGTATAGTCAGCTGCGTTAAGGGGGAAGATAACTTGAGGCGAGGAAAGATTTTGCTAATTTCCATAATTTTTTTTAAAGGAAAGATTTCCTCACCGTTTTTGAGACTCAGGGTTTGTTTTGTTACTGAATAAAACGTATTTTTTAATCGCAAAACTAGCCATTTCTTTCGGAAAACACAATCTTTTCGTTTCTAAGCGTACCATTTCATAGCTTTTCAACATTTCTCACTTTTCGTTGGTTCATATTTTGCGCATGAGTGTTAATGAAGGAAAAATCTTCGTGGTTTTTTGTTCAGGTCAGTTGCGCCTGCGCTACGTGTCACGCCATCTGACATCGACCGACAGCTGTCGAAAAAGGACTTGGGGTCGGATCGACCCGGGTTATGCAGTAGTACGGTGAAAGTAAAAACATTTTTTTTTGTGAAATTTGGTCTTTCATTGCTACATGTGAGTTACGATAAAAAATACTCATCGATATTGTTTATTTTGCGCTACGATACTAAATTATGTACTTAGAATGGCGATCATAAAACTAAAAGCAAGTGTCCTTTATACGTACAACGCATAAGTACATACGTACAACGTATGTACTTATGCGTCGATTGCGGTAAATGTCAATAGTAATTAGTCATTGAAGTGAAAAAATGCGGAAGGTGTACGTTTTCAACAATTAAGGCGAGATATACGTTTACAACGATAAAAAATCAATTAATGTTTTTCTTTGTTTAAACGATAGAACTATATATGTAGAATATTTTCCTAAAGTTGCAAAGCGAAATTCGAAAAACTTCAAACATTACAGCCTGTCAGGGCTGTGCCTCACCGCTCGGATTCGGAGCGGTCGTGAACTTCAAACGCATTTTTCTCAAAACTGCATTATCGATATTGGCATGCAGGATTACTCAAAAACTATAAAGCCGATTGACTTGAAACTTGGTAGAAATATTGATAATATTGGTACCTTCTACTTAACGAGAATTGTTTTTGAAAAATTGGAAAGAAAACTACTTTTTTAATCCACATTTTACAGAAATGTTACGTGAAATGTTGATTTTTTTTGTAAATGCGTGCCATTTTCTTAAATTTGCATTTTCTTCATTTTAATTACCGTCACATAGAAACTATACATGTTCTAGCTGAAAAAATGTTTGAACTTTTCTGCACATCAAAGTCTACAGGAAGCTAGATTGCATGCCGATTCGCAACTTTCGCGGCCACCTTGCAGTAACACTCTGCCACAGCTCCGTCATTTTGATGATGAATTAATTAAAAAAATGTATTGTATACATAAATATACTATTAAAGTATACCTAAAGTTTGATAATTGTAGAATAATTATTTCTTAGTTTAAAAAATCCCTCAATATTGCTTTTTTTCCTGTCTAATGTATGTCCCGCCTTAATCTGCCCAAGGAGTCGAATTTTTTCATTTTTCACTATCCCGAAAATGCTCAAATTCAAATCTCCGAATAATTATACTTTATGGAAAGACGGTCGACAATGTCTTTTTTTCGTATCCTCAAACCTTCCTCTTTAAAAAACGCAAAGAACGTTTTTTAAATTCTGAAAACAAAAAATTATCATGTTTTTCGTTCAAGTACGTATTTTTCACCGCATCTCCCACTTTGAGCGAATGTTGGGACACCTAATTTTTGTGTTTCTTAAAAAACAAATGTCGGGCCATAAAATAAGGATCGTTGACTACAAAAAACGTCTTCACAAAAAAATGCATATTTACCGAAATACAACGATCTGAAAAACGTATGGGGTCAGATCGACCCCATATGCAGAGGTTCGTGGCGGAAGTGTGCAGTCGACGGGTTAAAGACGAATAAAATAAAAAAATTACCATGTAACAGCCAAAAGTAGTAATAAAACATTCCCTAAGTCTAAAAAATGGCCCAGAAATCGTTCCTTCAAAAAAAAATCATGAAAATCAATGTTTTCCTCGCCTAAAGGTGTCTCCCCTCTTGAATAGCCTCGTGGACATGACTGTGCGGATTTCAGCGTAAATTTCCCTGTCGTCGTCGTCGCCGTCACTAACTCGCGGTGATTACATGATCGTTCTCACTATTATCGCTGTCTGGCCGAGCGCAAAGGATTGGAAAATCTTCTCGGAACTCACCGACATACACACACACATGTACACACACGTCACGGGCAAAGAAAACTTGAAGCGATCCTTGGGACTGCGTAGCGATTTTTCAGGAAATTGCGTAATCGTCTAGACTAGACGACACACATTTTTATCGCTCTTATCACGCGCGCGATCGACCAAGGTTGACTCACCGAGCATTATCTTTCTCTCTCTCTCTCTCCCTCTAGCTCTGTTTCGCTCGCAGGCGCGGGATTAGAGTTCTGAATAATTCCTCGCATGTGAGGCTGCAATGAGCTATCCGAGGCATTACTCGGGGATAGGAATAGAGGCCACCAAGCGGTCTGACGTTTCCATCTTTCCAACACGACGAACCACATGTCGTTTTATGACTTTGCATGCTTACACGGATCACGCGTCGGCGGGGGCCCTTCATTACATCCTTCCGTGGCCAGAGTTTCTTTTTCCACTGCTCTCTTCTTCCTCTTCTTTTTTTTGAGTCTCCTCCGAGCGAGTTACGCGAGCCCGTTTGAAGTATACGTTTTTCTTTTTCCACGAGGTAACGTAAAGTGGGGTTACTTTGAACAGGTTTTGGAAGTTTTTTTAGGTAACTTTTTTTTAACATCCTAAATTTAAACTTTTTTGCCCCAATGGAACAATGTGTCCTTTAGCTGTCAAATGTATAAGAAAGTCAAGCCCCATCAGACCTCAACAATTTTATATTTATTTTTTTAAATGTCAAAGTAAACTCGAGTATGGGGTTTCTTTGACAAAGTACTAAAGTTCAACTTCCCATGTAGAAATTTAAGTCGGGAAAAAGTACTGCCTCTGATCCGCCTTCCCTAGATGATATCAGGATCTGGTCGGGGCTTCCACCCTGGAATCGGTTCGCAATGTAACGGGTCAAAGGCTCGCTCCCGATCCGCTGTTCCATTTCTGGGAAACTGATCAGGAACGGGCCGAAGAACAAGCGGTAAATGACCACGAAAGTTGTAGGGAATAGATCGGGAAATAACCAGGAACAAACAAGGAAATTAAAAATGGAGTTTCAGCGTTGGAATCCTTGAGGAGGTAAAATCGGGAGTGTATTCAATTGACTATTTCGACAACATATTGTTTGCTGGTTATCTACTTGCTAAGGTAGTGTATGAGTGTATACATACGTTTGCTCGCATTTCCTGATAAGCAGAGACAGAAAAACCTACACCGATAACTATCCGAGCGAAAAAGGCCTAGAGTGCAAAGGGTTATTTTACAAGTATCGCAAAATCATAAGCGTAAGTGCACACTGTAAGCATAGGACTTCTGTCGTCGTAAAACTCACAGGACGAACTTTTACCCTCGTACGATGGTACCTCGCTTACGCGTAGGGCTCCGCTTGTAGCCACCTGGCGGATTGTTGGCGAAATACATTCAGGTAATGTCTTCCCGGCCAGAACATTGATATTTCCCAACATGGCGACAAGGCGTTCAAAAACCACAAATAACCTGCTTTACTTGTTTGCCTCATAAAATAATATGGCTATTCTTTAGGTTAAAAACATTAGTTATCGTAATCCCGGTATTTCTGATAAGCATTGCCTTGTCGATTTTCATTGATGCAATGAATGCTTTCAATGATGAATAGAATTACAACAGATGTATTAGTTTCATCCCAATCAATTATAAGTATCTTTGATGATGTGAAAATCAAAGTAGCGTTTCATTAGTTCTTAAAGACAGGCTCCACTTTTCAGAACATGTCAATGTTTGCGCCGGGTAGACATTACGTGAAGATGTACTTGCTCGCAATATATCCCGCCCAGAAGATTGTAATTTCCAAACATAGAGGGTAAGCCGTAAAAAACGATTTCGCGATCTTCCCGGTTTATTCCATGGGAGGGCCCGGTCAGGTGAATAAAAAAAGGCAAGTCTGATTAGGGCCGGACACAAAGTAGGGAATGCCCGGTCTCATTTCTGCGCCGATTATGTCAAAGATTAAGGGTTACTTTGACATCATTTTGTTAAAAAAATATATATTTTATCCATATACATGGAATTAAATGAAAAAAAAAAAAAGATTTTTTACAAAAAAAAATTTCCATCTTTATTAAGGAAACATAGAACATAAAAATATCAAGTACCTTGGGGACTATTGGAGGCACTTAATCAGTCTTATAATTATCATTGGGATCAAAATCAACTTGAGCAACATTTTAATAAACTTGAACAACAAATTTAAGCAACAATAGTGAGAAAGTTAAAAAAGAATTTGTCAAAATCGTATTTTGGCGCTCTGTTAAAATAGCCCCAAAAACTGCCAAAGTTACTCTTAATGTCAATTTAACCCCGTTTCACGGTACCCTCTGCTTCACAACTTTGAGAATGAAAATTCTGCAGTTTTAAACAATTCGCATATTTTAAAGAGAAATGAATTTTGCGTAGAATCGTAGAAGAGCTTTCCTGAAGAATCCGAGCACAATTTGGGATGGGACTTTAGTTGGGCCCACGTTCATTTTGCCCAACTTTATTGGAGCATCCGTTCGGAAACCTCATAGGTGAAGGATGGACACAGATTTTTATTGGGGGCGTCCAAAGACTTCGTGAGTTTGCCCTCTTGAAATATTGGGGGTAGAAGTGAGTCTTACAAGATTACCACGAGAGGGCGTTACTAGTATTAAATCGCATCGGACGATAACCTAACCACCTCCATGTCAAAGCGTCATTCGGACTTTTGTTTTCAGTACGTCTCATTTTGTCGAAGTGTAAACAATATGCTTTTCTTGAACTCCATATATGTCAAATCTTATGCCCACGAAACGCAATTTGCGGGAAGCTTTACTTTTCTGCTTCAATTTAAAAAAAAACAGCAGCTGAAGGTCATCGATTGCTCTGTGAGGCTTATGGGAACCATGCTCTATCAGTCTCAATTTGTCAGCACCGGTTTAAACGCTTCGAAAGTGGTAATTTCGACACGGAGGATAAGGAACGTGAGGCCACAAACGTTTGAAGATGCACAATTGGAGGCAATATTGAATGATAAATTGTGTCAAACGCAAGAAGAACTTGTAGAATTGTTAGGAGCTTTTTTGCACAATAAAGCCCCAATTTTCACAAAAAATCCTTTAAAACTTACTTGTACCCTCAATTACTTAACTACCTTTGCTTAAGTATGAGAAATAGATGGAATTCGAGAAAATTAATTATCTTGGATAGCAATGCTACGGACTTGTTATTTTGGACGTTATCGAATGTCGATTCGATGATGTATTTTTGAAATGGCAGACAATCAAATATATTGAGGTAGGAGATACTTTTAAGCGAGGAAAAAATTGCTGATTTCCATGACTTTTTTTTAAAGGAAAGATTTATTCACCATTTTTGGTGACATAGGGTTTGTTTTATTATTACTTTTGGCTGTTACAGGGAATGTTTTGTTATTTTTATTTATCTACAGAAATGGCGGAGGTATGCCACAGTCGTCTAAATTGCATTCTTAAAACTGGCGTGACGTATAGCTAAAAAACTAACCGACTGACTCTGATGAAATTTGGTGTAAATCTTTCTAACCTTATTATCTAAAACATGAGCCTAAATGTTATTGGAGATTAATTTTAAAGATGTATTTTTTGTCGAAATCGAGCAGATTTTTAAGGAAAATTAATTCTGTTTTAAAGCATTTAATCGATTTTCAACATTTCTCACTTTTTCTTGGTTCATATTCTGCGTATGAGTGTTGATGAAAAAAAATCTTGGTCGGTTTTTATATGATGTTAATCCCGCCG
>OX101790.1:14569731-14572231 GCA_944452715.1 Ophion slaviceki
ACAAGCCCGCCGGCCGATGGTGACATTTTTTCGCGACGTTTGGCGGTGGACACTCTTCAGCTGAAACGGTCCATCCCAAATTTAAAAACCAAACGGGTTATTGTAGTTAACAATAAAAACGAAACGTTGACGATCTTCGATTTTTAAAATCTTTCTTTTAACTCGAGTAACAAAATCTAGGAACGAAAAACTCGTCATTCTTACGTAACTATTACAAAATAAAGATCCATTTTGAAAAAGTGAGATCATCAACGACCTTCAAATGTTTCTCATCGTATCGCCTGTAAACTTGGAAACAATCCACCGAGTGGTTCTCGAGATATCATGTCCACTGACGTTGAAAACAATAGCATCTGCCGGCGGCCATATTTTGCTTGTTTTTCTTTTTTTTTGGTGATTTTTTTTCAAAGTCCCTCAATATATGCACCTATGTATTTTACAAAATGCGTTTCTGTTTCATCAACGGTTTCCCAGAAGAAAAAATCGGAATTTGACCATTTTTCGGACCTCCAGGTAGATGAAGCCCCTTAAGTTATAATCCACAATTTAATTGATTCAAGTAAAAATATTTTCTTCATAATGATGATACCTATCATCATTGATATTGTTGTCATTATTATTTTGGATTTGCCGGCCCGCACGAATGTGCAAATACACGACCGAAAATTTGGAAACAAATATATTTTGATACACGTCAACAAGTTCATTCAGCAATTCGGAAAACACTCGATACCAGCTGACACGCCTGGATACACATTTCGCTCTGTTATGGCGATCGAGGATTTTCTTTTTTATCGTCATTGTTATTGTTAGCGCGCATACGCAAACGAAATTTGTTTATTTCCAGCGGGCCGCGCGGGCCTCTTTATCGGTAAATAAGTCTGAATAAGTACGGGACAAAAGAATTCTTAAGAATGAAAGAAAATAAATAAATAAATATAAAATGAGCGAGGAGTATAGGCACACGCTTATACGGGTACACAGAGGATGTTTGGCTTTGCGTAGCGCCGCGAGACACAACACAAACGTATACGGGGATGTCCCGACCCCGCACGAGCGCGCAAAAAAAACTCGAACGCGCGTCATGTCGAGGCACTTATATATATATATATATATATGAATATATATATATATATATATATATATATATATATATATATATATATATATATATATGAATATATTCACCGGGTGTCTAATTTAAATCTTACACCTGATTTACAGTGAAACTTCAGTTATACGTTTTTCAAAGGTTACATCAAATATGACGTATAAGTGAGAATAACGTGAAAGTGAAATACATGCTTACCATTTGAATGGCGATTGGTGCATAATTCCCGATGTTTTTCAATAGCAGTACCTCTACTATGTTAAGGTTTGGTTTTCCAATTGAGAATTTAATCGGTAACAATTGAGTAATGAGCCAATTCAAGTTTTCGAATTTCCGTTTTGAACTTTTATTCAATACAAGTTTGTAACACTAAGCTTTGACATCAAACACAACATCAAAACGCAGTCACTTGAAATTTTCCCCGGCGAAGGTATATCACGTGTGATTAACGTATACCCGTGCGGAAAACTGATAGGGCATCCCTAATAAAAATAAGGGCCTTTCAGGGCTTCCCTAGTGCTTTTCCTAGTAGGGATTTCCACAATGGGCCCAGACTTGGCCATTATCGGGATAAACTTGTAGGGATTTCCTCAATAGGCCCCGACTTGGCCATTATGGGGATAAACCTGTAGGGATTTCCACAATAGGACCCGACTTGGCCATTATAGGGATAAACCTGTAGGGATTTCCACAATAGGCCCAGACTTGGCCAGTATAGGGATAAACAAGTAGGGATTTCCACAATAGGCCCAGATCTGACTATTATAGCGATAAACCAGTACAAATAGCTTAGGCTACATGGTTGATGGTATTTCAATTATTTAAATCGATTATATACATTGATCGAATAATATTATCGAACGCAAATTGGGAAAAAGCGTAAGGGCATTCGCAAATAAAAAATCAACGATTAACACAAATATTCAGAAAAACATCAGACAGTATTTATTTATCAAATTAAAGAAACCTTTTACATAGATACAAACAATTACTCATGGTTTCACTCATACATGGAGTAATACTAGCGCATAAGTGTGCACAGTTCCAACCGGTTTTCTCGACATTTTTATAGCAACTAATTTCCGCTCAATACTCATCATAGGGAAAATTATTTCTTCTGAAGACTTCGCTGATATTTCCCATTCATAAACTTTATCTGACTGTGTAGGATAAGTAAATAAATTGGTCCTTGTTTTCCAGATCTTTCCCTCAATGGAAATAGATTCTAGTGATTCAGTAGACCCATATATTTTTTTTATTTCTACTATACATCCCTTCCTTAGAATCGATGTGTAGTAGAATATATTTGTTTAAATAATGCAAAAGACAGGCATGGGGGGCGCAGGATGCGTTAAGTCTCATCGAGATGACTTATCTACGTGGACCTTG